>SKCR01012091.1:0-31461 GCA_019454045.1 Zanthoxylum bungeanum
GTGGTTGAAAATGGATCCATATTGGGCGATGGAAGCATTACTAGTTTTAAGATTTGAGATAAACCTCAAATCAAAGAACAACAGTCCGATTTTTCTGAGGCCTATTGTCCAGCCCAACAACTATCAGTGGATGTCAGAGAAAAACTGTTGGACAATTATGACTCATATCATCACTATTTTGTAAAGAACATGGTATTCCTGTACAAAGTTAACTATGTGACAAATGAAATTGCCTCTTTTATCATTTGTAATTGGATTACCTGGATATATAAATGATAAAAAGTCCATATGATTTAGTACCAGATTAATAAGATATGAGACAATATTAATCCATGAAGGTTTAATCATTAAATATCCATAGTCGTAGTATTATCGAGACGGGACATCGATAATGCGGAATAGGCTAGTATTACACTTGTGCGCGTTATGGAAGCTTAACGGCATAGTTCTCATATATTTTGGTATTGGATACTCATGCAAGTGTAATAGGAGGTTCTGTTTACCGATGGTACGGAAACAGCTTCACTCTGGATAAACCCCTCAGAATCCCATTGGTAGTATGACTATGTGTATATGGAGTCCGAATCAGGGTAGGTGTATTTGGTCTTAACCTAAGACTTTGGATTTGGTCGTCCGGTGCTTTAACAAGTTTTGTGTACGCCTCTTCTGGGTATACTAAGAATCGTAGTGTATTGGGTGTGATGTCAAGATGGAAGTATCACTTCATTCATATGGAGATGATGATCACGCAGGGATACAGAATTGGTACTCTAAAGTGCTGCAACCATCGGGGAAGTATGACTAGGTCATGACTTTCCGATTAAAGAGACTAGTTTCTTGTGATCTGATATATGCTTCGCACGGGGCAGACACAACTCCAGCCCTAGGCCTAGCATGTGACATCCGATACTGGATAGTAATACGCAATACTATATATACTACGCCTGATATAGATTATATATTTCATAGAGAATATTTCTGGAGAATTGGGTAGACACGGTGCTTTGCTAGAAGCCAACCTTGTCTTGTAAATCGGTAAGAACGCGGTACGGGGTACGCACGTGTTCGGATAGTCTGAAAACCGGATTTACTGCCAACATATCCAATGATCTATTGGGTCGTTTCCCAAAGATTCACCGATTAGATTTGACTCGAACAAAAAATTAATCTAGGATTAATTATGAGAGAGAAAATTAATCTGGGATTAATTACGGTAATAATTAATATGAGATTAATTAACAGAGAGGAAATTAATTTGGGATTAATTACGTCATGAATTAATCTGGGATTAATTCGTGAAGAAGATAGAACGCGATTAATTTAGAATTAATTGGTAAAATAATTTAATAGTTAAATTAGATTTTTCTATTTATTTATTTAATTGGGCTAAAATAATATATCAGATATATAATTGAAATCGGATTTCAACACGGAATTAAAATTGGATTTTAATTCAAGCGAACGAATTAATTTGGAATTAATTCGTAAGCGACTTCCGTAATAATTTTGCTAGGCATTATAATTTAATTGAATTGGATTTAATTACGTCGCGACGGAAAGTTCTTTTAATCGGATTAAACGTAACCGAGCCCGAAGTGTGTTGTCTAATCCCACTTGAATTTTGAATTTAATTGGTGGGACCCACCATTCACATCACTTGTCAAAGGTGATGGTGGTAGGTTGGCAAAAAGTAAATGGTTTTTTTTTTTTTTTACAAAACCACTTGCCTTTATCCAACATGGTTTTTGAAACCATATATAACACACACTTGTTTTGGAAACCTTAACTATTCACTCTCTCTCCCATTTTCTCTCAATGGCTGAATTCCTCTATCATTTTCTTGAATTTTGTTGCAAAATTTCCACTTGCTAGCACATGGAGAGTCAAAAGTAGGTGATAGTGAAACTCACCTTGAGTTTGGAAAACAAAAGAATGCTTGGAGTTTCTATACATCCATGAAATGTTTTGAATTCAAAGCCAATCAATGTAAATTTTTCCGCAAACTTCTTGATAATTCACACAATAATCACGCTTAGAGACCCCGTGGCATGTCTAGGACACTAACAATGGTATCAGAGCGAGATTTAAGCATAATTTGATTCTAGGGTTCTTAGACTTTAATTTGGGGATTTTGTGCTTGGAGCTTGATTTTTCCTAAATTGATTGTTTGGTTGAGTTTATATGATGTTGAATTGGATTTGTGCATCATTAGATTTGTGTAAAATTGATTAAATTAATTTTCCGTAAAATCTATACCTTGGCCGAATGTAACCTAGATGTGCTCATGATGATTTTATTTTTTGAAATTTGACATATTGGATGTGTTGTTGGCATGATATGTATGATAAATGTTGATTTGATTGGATTGAAATCAAATTGCATGACAAATTCCTTGCCAATGCCGTGAGCCTAGCATTTTGGAATGTATTGATTGTGCTTTAATTTGTGTTGGGCATAAATTAAAATGTTAGGCATGATTAATTGGATTAAATTGATGTTTTGGAAACATTAGGTTAATTAATTAATTATGGTAATTGCACTTTAATTGAATTAATATGTAATTTGGAATGATGTATTAATTTAATTTATTGTATTTGGGTTTAATGGGCTTGGTTGGGCCGAGTTTGGTTTTAGATAATTGGGTTGGATCCAATTGGGCCTAAAACCATTTCCATAAAGTCCAAAGTATGACATTGGGCCTTTAATAATTTAATTGGGCGTAATGGGCCTAAATTGATTTTGTGGCATAGGGTGATTCCTAACTTGGGCTTTGGCATCTTGGGTTTGATCCATAATGGCCAAAGCCCATGCCTAAAGAATTAATTGAAAGCACATTGGACTTTAATTGAATAGTATTGGATACTAATTGGGCCTTTGAGACCCAATAGGATTGGATTTGGAATCCAAGTCCTTAAAAGGCACTATTAAAAGTGTAATTATTTAATTTGGAATTAAACATGAATTAGTATTGGATACAATTTAAATTGGATTTAAAATTATAGTTCGATATAATTCAAGAATACTTACTTTGAGTATTTATTCTTAAACGAGTTGGACTCGCGCAAATCAAATCGTTGTTTGAACGTTGGATGGTCATTAATTCAAAGATTAATTAATTGGATTAGATTGATTGAATAACATGCTATGTGTGAATACTTGGATGTATTGTATGAATAATGTATATCAGATGGATATTAGAAGGGTGGGGGCAATTTTGGAAATTATTGTAATAAATTTAAAATTTATTAAATTGGACCTGCGTGTCCAGCCTATTATCTCTATTCTCTTTGTATTTATTTTCTCACCAATTCCCTTCAATGTAAATGAGGTTTCTTTTAGTGTTATGTAATTGGGTAGAAGTAAGAAAAGTGCTAGCCGGAGAGAGGAAATTGAGAGATTTGTTCTAGGTTTTATTTATCCATCCCCATATCATTATTATTTATTTCGCGCCTTATTATGCTTTTAGAATGCATGCTTAAGGGTGTATGATGAGACCTAATCAAAGATAATAAATTGGTTGCCAATTTACGCGAAAAATCCTAATTCAATATTAAGCGTTTTTTCCTTCCATTGAGTGGTTCTCTCTCAAGATCCAAGATTGGCATTGGTTTGTTGGCCAAAGTCAAGACCTTTGTCCATCACGGATATGTTTGAACCACGTAAGCTTTGTTACATATCGCGTGTCTTGGGCAGTTGTGACTTGTTGGCCAAAGTCAAGGTCACTTCTTGTTCATCGACCTCGATTACGAAGCTTTCCTACTGTCAATGGGTCGCGCTTAACTAGAATCATTAAGCTTGTTGAGCCAAAGCCAATGCTTAGTTGATTTAGAGGAAAAAGGTTAGGAAAATACCTGTGCACTCAAAGCGTAGTCTTGCCGTTGAGTTTTGGCTTTGGTGATTGCACCTTTGGAGGCCACACACTTGGGTGGCTCTTTGGAACGTGGAAGAGCTTGATGAGTTCGAGAAAAGCTTGTAGATTGGAGGGAGGACTGGAGGAGTCTTCGGTTCAAGTAAGTCTTTTTCTTTCTTTATTTTTAATTAGAGTTCTTATGATAGTTAGCATGTTTAAGTTTATGTTCTTTGCATGTTTTATGAGTTTTTATGCTTAGAATATATAGTAACATGCCTAGGCTTGTAGAATAATAAAAACAAATGGGTCTTGGGCAAAGGGATAGCGGCATCATAATTTTTAATTTTCCGCTGCGCACTAGCGGCCGCTTCCCAACTGTGGTATCAGCGCGCCGTTTTTGTTTTGATTAGTTCTCTCTCATTTGAACTCGAAATTGGGTGTACAAAAGTTCGTTGGAAAGCTAACACCCTGAACATACTTTTAGGCACATGTTTTGCATGATTTGGTTAAGATTTGAATTGTGAAATTACATTTAACGTTCACACATCTGTAAAAAACGTGAATAGTAAATTTATTTGATTAAAATAAAATGCAATATCATAATTAAATATTAATCAAAGTTATTTAATGCCTAAAATAATTCCAACATATTAAAACTCATATGCTTGATGATTCTATGTATGATTAGAATTGGCATGATTATTTTAGGGTGCAAGCATCTAGAAACTTTCTAAGGAAATAGAGAGTGTATTGTTTATCCCTTAGCTAAGTAATTATTCTGTGATGAACTTAGAGATTTATTACCTTTAAGGCTTATAAATATAAATCACTTGTTTATAATAAAAGATATTATAAAAGATACAAGTGGGGTGGGACCAAGGCGTTAATAAAACTTTCCAAACTAAAGTTAATTTAACCAAAGGTATTACTAGAGTTAGATAATGATTTGGTGTCTTCCTTCACTCACTAACTTTTTATAGCCAAAAGGAAAAGCTGTGAAGACATATAGATAATCATTTACTCAAAGCTTACTTTAAAGCATATTTAAAGTGTTGGACTAATTTGGAGGATCTATTGTTTATTCCTATCACCAAGACAATAAGAGCCTAAGAGGTAAGCGTATTTAAGAGAGTTTGATCCACTCTCCCTCTGAGGAATTTTCAATGGAGGAATCCATTTGACAGTTATTCACTTAAACTTGCTAAAATCCTCATTAATAATTTAAGTCTAAAATTTGCCTCCCATTGTAAAGTATAGACCCAAAGGGTTTAAACCGTATTGGCAGGACTAGGCTTTACCAGACTGACCAATACCAATTTGTCCCTAAATCATACTATTGACAATGATTTGACTTTTCTGAGTCATAAGATGCAGCAACCCTTAGGCGTGGTCTTATAACTTAGTGGAAAAGATTGGGTGTCCACAAGGACTAGCATAAGTGACCGGTGTAATCACACGCGTATAACACAAGCGCACGTATCGTTCAAGTAGTATAAAAAGTATCGATCCCACGAAGACTTAATACCTAGCTATTAATTTTATGAGGCCAAATGATTACTAGTATCTAACAAATTGATTGGTTGAATGGGTGGGTGGTGACTTTAAATTTAAAAACAAGTAAATAAAATTGCGCAAAAATAGGTTGAGGAAAATTCAAATTTATAAAACTATCCAGGGTTGTGAATTCTTCCAATATCTTTTAAAAGATGAAGTGGTTATTTCACGTTTCTGCAATATATTGGTTTATTAACCTGGAACACGAAAAATACGTAAAAGCCTCTTCCGATGGTCAGATACAAATACCCAGTGTAACCCAATTAATTATATTCCTATGTCAACCAAGTTACTTGAATTCATTAAGATTAAGTTCCAATTATGGTTACCCCCGCCCGACAGGTATATTTATTCCTATCATGTAAGGAAATCTATTAAAGGGTTATCTATCCTCAAGGAAAATCGTGGGTTATTAAGTCTAAGGTCTTAAACCTAAAATCTCTCTTCCAAGTTCATTTTAAGTTTACCAGTTCAATCTTATTAATGACCAGTTAACAAGAAGCATTAAGACTAAGGCTCAATAAATAAACCTTTATATTACCCAATCCGTAAAACAACCCCTTATTAACCGGTGATATTGGAATTCATCACAACCCCAGATAATGGGCTTAGCTACGACACATATCTAAGGCTAATAAAAGCTTAAATAAAATAAAAGACATAAAGTAAATACTGAAAAGTAAATGCTGGAAATAAAAAAATGTAAAAGTATAATAAAAGAAAATGCTGGGGTTAGAGGATCCACTTTTAATATTTCAAAATTAGAAATCTCTCTTATTCTCAATATTTACCAATTAATTAACCAGACCATAAAGGCGGTAATTTCATTTGTCTCAATTAAATCCAACCGACCATATATGCGGTAACAAGGTTATTACCTAAACCGACCATATAGGCGGAAACTACGTTTGAAATGAAAAACCGACCATATAGGCGGTAAAAAAGGTTGTCACCTAAACCGTGTTGGTCTCTAAGACATTATCCAAGATCATAATAAGCAATGAAAAATAAAGTGAATACATAAAGATGTATGGCGGAATCATACTTACAATGAACGGATTTAGGATGCGTCAAAAACAAAACTTTTGCTCCTCCAAGTTTTCGGCCAAGCTCAAGATCCAAGCTCCAAGCTTTGTCCTTTGATTCCAAGCTTTTGGGATGGTTTCCCTATCACATTGGATGATTCTTTGATGTGCTAGCAACTTAGAAAAATTGCAATAATTCTTCTATCTTCTCCTTGCAACTCTCGGTAATTGAGAAAGAAAAGAGGGAGAATGTGATTTCTTGGTGAAACCGTGAGGGAGAGAGAGTGAATGAGTTGAGTGTGTTGACTTGTGTATTGATTTCAAAAATCAAATAAAATGATATACCAAATATTTGGTATTAGTCATTCATGCCATCAATTTTAGTGAATTACAAGTTATCATCATTCTCACCAAAACCCATCACCAAAAGCAACTAAATTGACAAGTGATGTGACAAGTGATGTGACATGTGGGCCCCACTTGATTCAAATTCTGAGTGAGCCCGCAAACACTCCCGGGTTCGGGTTCGCTAATTCCGAATTAACGAATTATCCGTTGCGACGTAATTAAATCAAATTTAATTAAATAATTATGCCAAGTAAAATTACTATTCACGTTGCTCTTGAATTAATTCTAAATTAATTTGTTTGCTCGAATTAAAATCCAATTTTAATTCCGCGTCGAAATCTAACTTTGTTTAATATATCAAATATATTATTTTATTGATTAATTCCAAATTAATCGTTCTCTCTCTTCAAATAGTATTTTATCCTAGATAAAATCTCTCCGTAATTAATCCCAGATTAATTGTGCTCGAATCATACGTCATCGGTGAATCTTCGAGAAGCGACCCAAGAGATCCCTAGATATGTTGGCAGTAAATCCGGTTGTCGGACTATCCGAACATGTACGTACCTCGTACTACATTTTTACCGATTTACGAGACATGGTTGGCTTCTAGCAAAGGACCGTGCCTACCCAATTATCCAGAAATATTCTTAATGGAATATATAATCTATATCAGGCGTAGTATACGTAGTATTGCGTATTGCGATCCAGTATTGGATGTCACATGCAAGGCCTGGGGCTGGAATAGTGTCTGCCCCGTAATAAGCATATATCAGATTACAAGCAACTAGTCTATTTAATCGGATAATCATGACCATGTCATATTATCCCGATGGTTGTAACCATTTAGAGTACCAGTTCTGTATCCCTGCGTGATCATAATCTTCATATGAGTGAAGTGATACTACCATCTTGACATCACACCCAATACACTACGATTCTCAATAAACCCAGAAGAGGCGTACACAGAACCTGTTAAAGTCATGGACGACCAAAACCAAAGCGTATTGATTGTCGCAAGCACTAGCGATGCAAGTCTCAGGTTAAGACCAAATACACCTACCCTGATGCGGACTCCCATAGACACATAGTCATACTACCAATGGGATTCCGCGGGGTCTATCCAGAGCGAAGCTGTTTCCGTACCATCGGTAAACACAACCTCCTATCACACTTGCATAAGTGTCCAATACTTAAATATATGAGAACTATGCTGTTACGGTTCCATAACAAGCACAAGTACAATACTATTCTATTCCGAATTATCGATGTCCAGTCTCAATAATACTACGACTAGGGATATTTAATGATTAAACCTTTATGGATTGATACTGTCTCATATCTTATAATCCGGAACTAATCATAGGGACTTTTATCATTTATATATTTAAGTAATCAAATTACAAAATGATAAAATGCAATTTCCATTTCTACATAATTAATTTGTACAAAAACCACAATGTCTTTTACAAATAGTGACTCTATGGGTCATAATTGTCTAACAATCTCCCACTTGGCCTATAGCCAGTCACTCAAGCATCTAATACCTGAACTATGTACATGTCGCTCAAACTTTTGCTGAGGAATAGCTTTCGTCAGCGGATCTGCAATGTGTCCTCTGATGCGACCTTCTCGATCTTCACATCGCCACGATGTATGATCTCACGAATCAGATGGAAACGTCGAAGAACATGCTTGGATCGTTGATGAGACCGCGGTTCCTTAGCCTGCGCTATAGCCCCGTTATTGTCACAATACAATGGAACGGGCTCAGCTGCTAACGAAACTACACCTAATCCAATTAGGAATTTACGGATCCAAACTCCCTCTTTTGGTGCTTCAACTGCAGCAATATACTCCGCTTCTGTTGTTGAATCGGTAACAGTCTCTTGCTTGGAAGATTTCCAGCTTACTGCTCCGTTATTCAAACAAAATATATACCCGGATTGTGACTTACAATCGTCTTTATCGGTTTGGAAACTTGCATCGGTATACCCAGTTACCTCAAGTTCTACATCTCCATAGATTAAGAAAACATCCTTAGTTCGTCTAAGATACTTAAGGATATTCTTAACCGCCATCCAGTGACCATCACCTAGATCGGCCTGATAGCGACTACACATGCTCAAAACATACGAGACATCAGGTCGCGTATATATCATGACATACATGATCGATCTGACTGCCGAGGCGAACGGTATCCGACTCATGTTGTCTCTCTCATCTTGCGTTTTAGGACACATGTCCTTAGATAGAGTGACGCCATGTGACACTGGCAACAGTCCCCTCTTGGACTGATCCATGTTGAATCTCTTCAACACTTTGTCAATGTACGTGCTCTGGGAGAGTCCAAGCAGCTTTCTAGATCTATCCCAGTAGATCTTTATTCCTAGAATAAAGGCTGCTTCTCCTAGATCCTTCATGGAGAATTTTAATGAAAGCCAAGCTTTCACCGACGTTAACATGGGAATGTCATTGCCAATAAGCAATACATCATCGACGTAAAGGACAATGTCCAAACTTGGTTGGTGTACATGGAATCCATTTCGGAATTCATGGCATCTTGCCATAAACTGGAGTCGATACCTTGTATCGCTTCCTCATACGTAGCTGGCTCATCTTCCTCAATAAGATTAATATCCACATGAGGCGAGATCAGAAACCCATACCTTTCAGGTTGTTTTCTGACTCTCTCCGACCTACGCGATCCTTGTGTATTCGAAGATTGTGGTGCAGTCTCATCCCTGATGGACTGTTCATGTTCCGTTAAGGATTCTGTGCCAGAAATAGTATCACTCCGATTTTCATCGAGTTCTACTTTCCTCCCACTTATCACTGCATTTAGGAATTCCTTCTCAAGGAAAACTGCATGTAGAGCAACAAATACTTTGTTCTCTTGTGGGTGATAGAAGTAATATCATTTGGTTTCCCTAGGATATCCTACAAATAGGCATTTATCCGATTTGGGTTCAAGTTTGGTACCTTCCAAACGTTTGACGTATGCCCAGCAACCCCAAATATTTAGGAATGAGAAACCCGGTTTATTTCCTGTCTATATTTCATACGGAGTCTGTTGAACAGACTTTGACGGAACCTTATTCAAAATAAGTATTGCACTGTTCAATGCATATCCCCAGAAGGAAATAAGTAGCACTGTGTGACTCATCATAGACCTTACCATGTCTAACAAAGTTCGGTTTCTCCGTTCAGACACACCGTTTAATTGCGGTGTTCCTGGAGGAGTCCACTACGAAAAAATACCATATTCTTTCAAGTAATCAAGAAACTCGTTGCTTAAGTATTCGCCACCACGGTCCGACCGTAATGTCTTAATACTTTTGTCGGTCTGTTTTTCTACTTCGTGTTGAAACTCTTTGAATTCTCAAAAGTTTTTCTGACTTGTGTCTCATAAGATACACATAACCATAACACGATGCAAAATCAGTAAAGGTTACGAAGTATTCAAATCCACCTCTAGCCTGACTAGACATGGCCCACAAAACGTCACTATGAACAAGGGCTAACAGTTCGGTGGCACGTACACCTTTAACGCTAAAAGGTGATTTAGGCATCTTGCCCAATAAACAAGATTCGCAGACACCATATGAATTTGGATTAAATCCGTCCAAGTACCTACTCTTCGAAAGTGTGGATATACGTGTCTTGTTTATATGTCCTAGACGACAATGCAACATATAAGTTTCATCTTTGTTACTTACTTTAAGCCTTTTGTTTGTTACATATATGTTTGAGATTGATTCATATTCAAAATATATAGACCATTATTTACATAAGCAGTGCAAATTCCATATCATTTTTATACATAAAACACCCAGTGTTTCTAAATACAAAAGTGTACCCACATTGGGCTAACATAGATACAGAAATAATATTCCTAGTCAAACTAGGTACATAATAACAGTCTGTAAGTTCAGTACATGCCCCGAGGGCAGTTCCAAAACAAGTGCCAACGGCCAAAACGGGACCTATGTCCCCATTTCCAACGCGGAGGTCAATCTCTCATGAGGCCAGTCTCCTGCTAATCTGCAGATCCTGCACATCAGTACATATATGAGTTCCACAACCAGAATAAAAAATCTAATTTTAAAACTAGTAGTAGACATGTTTATTTCTATAACAAACATACCTGAAGCCGGTGCCTTGCCCGCTTTGATTTCCTTAATGTGTGCCTTGTACTCGCGGCAGTCACACTTCCAGTGACCCCACTTCCTGCACTGGAGACAAACATCTTGGGATTTGTCCTTAGGTTTCCCAGAACCCTTTGACGATTTGGCCTTGCCCTTCTTCTTATGATTCTTCTTCTTAACACCTCCAGTCGCCTTGGGCCAAGCCCTCGGAGTCTGAGATGTTGAAGCATAGTGCGCCTCGCGCTTCTTGCCCTTAAGGAGCTCCATTTCTGCCTCACGCAGAGTGGACATCAACTTTTCAAGAGTTTGGTCTTGGTTCAACATGTTGTAGTTCATGATGAACCCACTCCAAGTGTTGGGGAGAGACTGTAGGATCAATTCTACTGAAGTCTCATCCTCGAAGACTATGCCCATCTGTCCGAGCTGCTCAATGTCAGCAATCATCTGTGACACATGGTGCTCAACAGACGTACCCTCTGACATTCGAGCGTGGAAGAGATTCTTCTGCAACTCATATCTTTGCGATCTAAGGTTAGATCGGTGAAGATCATGCAACTTCGCCATCATCTCATAGGGATCCAACCCCTTATTTTGACGACGGAATTACGGAGTCATAACGGCAAGCATTACCGATGAAGCATTCGCATTGTCATCGCTATGAGTCTTCCAAAGCTCTAGCTCAAGCAACTGATCAGGTCGGGGCTTAGGCCCAAGAGGTCGCTCTATAGTGTAGAGTAACTTCTCGGATCCCAGAACAATTCTGAGATTCATATCCCAGTCTTGAAAGTTTGTGCCATTAAAGACGTTGTCGCCCATGACAATATCTCTAATGCTTAACTTTCCTGTCATCTTAACCGCAATAGTCCAACTATTCGATTAACGATGTATGGGTACAGTCTAACTGTTACAAGAAAAATAATAATATATTAGTCCAACTAATAAAACAAATTGACGAAATAATTTGAAAGCGCGTAAGCTAAGTATTTGAACGAAATTGCAAATTCAATACTAGCCTCCCACTATTTTTCGGCGAGCCTCTAACCCTCTGTTGAGTACTCGGGAAACCTAGTTTCCTAGTGGGCTAGGATCCCGTTAAATAACACACAACCCTGACTTTGGCCAACAAGCTGTATGATATTTAACTAGGTAGATCTCTAAGATCAATTGGATCTCATCCAATTCCTAGATCCGGTAGGTGGACCTCCAAGTCGAAAAATATATACAATATATATGCCAATATATCCAATATATTTTCCTAACCTTTTTCCTCTGAATCAACTAAGCCTTTGGCTTTGGCACAACAAGCTTATTATTCCAGTTAAGCGGAACCCATTGACTTTGGAAAGCTTCGTAATCGATGTCGATGGACAAGAAGTGATCTTGACTTTGCCAAAAATCAAAACTTGGACAGACATATGATATGAAACAAAGCCTTCATGATTCAAACACATCCGCGATGGACAAAGGTCTTGACTTTGGCCAACAAACCAGTGCCAATCTTGGATCTTGAGTAAGAATCACTCAATGGAAGGAAAACACTTAATATTTATTGAGGGTTTTCACGTAAATTGGCAACCAATTTATTATCTTTGTTAGGTCTCATCATACATCCTTAAGCATGTATTCTAAAAGCATAATAAGGCGCGAAAATAAATTAATAATGATATACGGATGGATATCTTACAGATTGTTCCTAGAACAAATCACTCACTTTCCTCTCCCCGGCTAGCACTATTCTAACTTCTACCCAATTACATAATACAATGAAAGAAACCTCATTAACATTGAGGGGAATTAGGTGAGAAGATAATTACAAAGAATCAAGAGAGATAAGGCTGGACACAGGTCCAATTTAATAAATTCTAAATTTACAACAATTTCCAAAATTGCCATTTCCCTTCTAATATCCATCTGATTACATTATTCATTCAACACATCCATGTATTCACACAAAGCATGTTATTCAATCAATCTAATCCAATTAATTAATCTTTGAATTAAGTGATCATCCAATGTTCAAACAACGATTTGATTTTCCCGAGTCCAACTCGTTTGAGAATAAGTACTCAAAGTACGAATTCTTGAATTATATCGAACTACAATTAAATCTAATTTAATTCGTATTCAATACTAATTCCATATTTAATTTTCTAAATTAAATAACTACACTTTTTAATGTGCCTTTACGACTTAGATTCCAAATCTAATCTAAATGGGTCTCAAAGCCCAATTAACATCCAATGTAGTTTAATTAAAGTCCAATGGGCTTTCAATTAATTTCTTAAGGCATGGACTTTGGTCAATATGGGTCAAACCAAAATACCAAAGCCCAATTAAGGAATCACCCTATTTGCCAAGAAACCAATTTAGGCCCATAAGGCCCAATTAAACATAAAAGGCTCATTTGTCATATTTGGACTTAATGGAATGATTTAGGCCCAATTTGGATCCAATCCAATTGACCTAAACCAACTTGGGCCCAACCAAGCCCATTAGGCCCAAATACAACATTTAAAGCCCAATTCTAAATTAAGCCCAATTAATTAACAAATTCTAAAATTCCAAATTTCATAATTTAATTAATTAAAGTGTATTAGCATTAATTAATTATCTAAATTAACATTTCCAAAAATCAATTTAATCAATTAATCATGCTTTAATTTGTTCAACACGTGTCCAACATTATTGAAACAAAAAATCATCTCATTTCATGCTTTAAGCTCACGGCATTGAGGATTTTTATATTCGATTCCGATTTCAATCCGATTGAATCTTAAATCAATAAACATGTCTTTCACACTCATCCAATGATCAAAAAACAAAAATTACCATGACTTTAGGGCTACTATGCATTCGGCCAACATGCAAAAGTTGGGGAAAATTAATCCAATTCAATTTTCTTCAAATTGATCACATATAACTCCAAGTTATCCATATACAAGCATGCTCAAACAAACAATTTGGTTAATCATGCTCAAATCAAATTTTACCCAAATTTTACCCTAAATTCAATTTTCATGCTTATTCAAGGCTCATGATACCATTGTTGGTCTCTAAGACATTATCCAAGATCATAATAAGCAATGAAAAATAAAGTGAATACATAAAGAAGTATGACGGAATCATACTTACATTGAACAGATTTATGATGCGTCAAAAACAAAACTTTTGCTCCTCCAAGTTTTCGGCCAAGCTCAAGATCCAAGCTCCAAGCTTTGTCCTTTGATTCCAAGCTTTTGGGATGGTTTCCCTATCACCTTGGATGATTCCTTGATGTGCAAGCAACTTAGAAAAATTGCAACAATTCTTCTATCTTCTCTTGAACTCTCGGCAATTGAGAAAGAAAAGAGGGAGAGTGTGATTTCTGGTGAAACCGTGAGGGAGAGAGAGTGAATGAGTTGAGTGTGTTGACCTGTTTATTGATTTCAAAAATCAAATAAAATGATATACCAAATATTTGGTATTAGTCATTCATGCCATCAACTTGAGTGAATTACAAGCTATCATCATTCTCAACAAAACCCATCACCAAAAGCAACTAAAGTGACAAGTGATGTGATATGTGGGCCCCACTTGATTCAAAATCTGAGTGTGCCCGCAAACACTCACGGGTTCGGGTTCGTTAATTCCGAATTAACGAATTATCCGTTGCGACGTAATTAAATCAAATTTACGTCGTGACGCCTATAGTAAATTTCCGTTTTCGCCATTTTTGGCTCCGGATTTCATCGTGTTAGCCCCGAGTTGATTCCATTAAGTCCCAATACTTTATTTATCTACAAAATACATAAAAACACATCAAAACGTTCATCAAACGCGAGAAACTAAACAAAATATTAGGTAAAATGGGCGGTAAATATTGATATATTTTCCGCTCATCACACCCCCAACCTAACATTTTGCTAGTCCTCGAGCAAAACAACAAAATAAAATACAATAAACAATTAAAATTTAACTAAAGCCACTTTCGTAGGAATCACGGTTTCATTTAGCGTATGCAACAAGCCTTTAAACCCTTAGGTGTCCTAGTGGACGAGTTGTAGTCTCGTGAGGGTTTACAGCGACGATACCCACAAAAACATCTTATAAAAGTAAGAAGATAGTAAAACTAATGCACACAAAAGCAAAAAGCCAAGAGAATAAATAAGTGAATGACTAAACATGTGAAATTTCTACTCCAAGTTAGTAGTGTTTTTTCTTTCTTTCTAAATTACCGAATAAGTAAATTCTCTCGATTATTTTTATCATTCTTCATATACACAACCAACAAATATTAATCAACTCATTTTGCCCACAATAGTCACAAGTGCAGTTGAGAAGAGAGTAATATTTTTGTCCTAAATTTTATCAGAATTCACACCTTTCTGTAGCAATGGAATAATTTTTTCTGAATTTTCTAATTTTTTCTTTGATTTTTGATTTTTTTTATTTATATACAATATCTTCTGTCTATGTAGCGAGCATTGGGCCAGTGGCTCCCAAACCAGTTGGCTTTAGGGCACTAGGTGTTAAGACACCCTTACGGACTTAATTACTCAGACTTCAAATATATATAATATTTTTGCAACATCTTCGATCCATGTACGAGCTTTGGGCCAGTGACTCCCAAACCAGTTGGCTTTAGGGCACTAGGTGTTAAGACACCCCTAAGACTTAATTACTCTCGGATCTTAGACGTTTTTTTTCATACTTTTTTTTACTCCATTGCCATTTATAGATGTTTCCTCTAATTAAACTAGAGCACTGAATATTATAAACTTTTCAATTACATCTCATGTCTGTATGTTACAATGCATGTTGATAATACCTGCCAACTGAGCATATGAATATCCATTTTAGTCAGTATTACGGAGAATTCACAAATTAAATAATTCAAAAGGAAAATAAACAAAAATTAACTTGTTCCGAAATAAGTTGAGATACGTCTCAGGAGTGGAAACTCCTTACACAGCTATCTCTCACCAATTGCACTCACCTTCAACCCGATTAATCAGATTAAAAAAACACAAAAACAAAACAAAAATATTTTTTTGAATTTTGTAAAATTTTTCAAATTTTTTTTTCGAAACATTTTGGACTAAATAACACAATAAAAAAAGATACTTTAACTATTCCCCTCCTCCAAACCTAAATGAGACATTGTCCCCAATATCTTAAAAAGTAGAAGAAGTTTTAGAAGATAACACATGGTTAACTGAAATTCTACATGAAGTTAAGCTTAAGATCCAGATTTATCCGACGCCTCTTACCACGATCGTTCTCGACCAATTTATCTTTGAAATGATAGGATCGATTTGTGGTTCAAAAGCTAAGATTTGATAATTAAATCTGGGGCAGTTCTGGCTTGAGAGGAGTTTTCTTTTCCAGGTTTTGACACAACCCTTTCTCCTCCGGGCATCATCAAGAAACACACAAAGAAAATCATAAAATCCCAACGTTGTACAGTCCAAGCGGTTTTCTGGTGTATGTTCAAGTTCTCCCAGAAACACTGTAAAAATTTCCTCCATTGTGCCCATCTGTTAGACAGTAATGTCCCATAGCGTCACTATTTTGTAAATGATATTGTTTATATTGTACAAAATTAACTATGTAGTAATGAAATTGCCTTTTACCGTTTGTAATTTATTTACTTAGAAATATAAATGGTAAAAGTCCCTATGATTAGTTCCGGATTGTGATGATATGAGACAGTATCAATCCATAAAGGTTTAATCATTAAATATCCCTAGTCGTAGTATTATCGAGATTGGACATCGATAATGCGGAATAGACTAGTACTACACTTGTGCATGTTGTGAGGGCACAACGGCATAGTTCTCATATATTTAAGTATTGGATACTTATGCAAGTGCGGTAGGAGGTTGTGTTTTACCGATAGTACGGAAAACAGCTTCGCTCTGGATAGACCCCGCGGAGTCCCATTGTAGTATGTCTGCGTGTCTATGGGAGTCCGCTTCAGGGTAGGTGCATATGATCTTAACCTGAGATTTGCATCGCTAGTACTTACGACAATCGGTAAAATTTAGGTTTGGTGGTCCAGGGCTTTAACGAGTTCTGTGTATAACCTCTTCTGGGTTTATCGAGAATCATAGTGTACTGGGTGTGATGTCAAGATGGAAGTATCACTTCAGACATATGGAGATGATGATCGCGAGGGATTCAGAACTAGTACTCTATAATGGTTGCAACCATCGGGATAATATGACTAGGTCAGGATTATCCGATTCAAAGAGACTGGTTGCTTGACATCCGATATGTGTTTCGGACGGGGCAACCTTACACTCCATCCAGCCCCAGCCCTAGCATGTGATCATCCGATACTGGTTCTATATACACTATACTACGGTATGCTACGCCTGTTATAGATCTAATATTCCAGTAAGAATATTTCTAGAGAATTGGGTAGGCATGGCGTTTTGCTAGAAGCTAACCTTGTCTTGTAAATCGGTAAAAACGTAGTACTTGGTACGTACGTGTTCGAATAGTTCGACAACCGGATTTACTGCCAACATATCTAGAGGTCTCTTGGGTCGCTTCCCGAAGATTCACCGATGACGTATGATTCAAACTCGATTAATCTTGGATTAATAAAGGAGAGACTTTATCTCGGAT
Source organism: Zanthoxylum bungeanum (assembly GCA_019454045.1). Lineage (NCBI taxonomy): Eukaryota > Viridiplantae > Streptophyta > Magnoliopsida > Sapindales > Rutaceae > Zanthoxylum > Zanthoxylum bungeanum. The sequence goes on from SKCR01012091.1 coordinate 17,538, forward strand.
AAAGTGCTGTATAAAGAGAGAGAACGATTAATTTAGAATTAATCGTAAAATTATTATATTCGATATAATAAACGGAATTCGATTTCGACGCGAAATTGAAATTAGATTTTAATTCGGGCAAATGAATTAATTTAGAATTAATTCGTTAGCGACGTAAATAATAATTTCGCTAGGCGCAATTATTTATTTAAATTCGATTTAATTAACGTCGCGACGTAAGCTCGATATTTCGGAAATATCGAACCCGAACGCGTGAGTGCAAGTGGGCCCACTTTCATTTGGAAACGTGTGGGGCCCACATGACACTTGTCATTATTTGTATTTTTAATCAAGATGCAATGCATGAAGATAGTGTACAAAGCACTCAAAGATAATGCATGGAAATTGAGTGTTAGACACTCTAAGTCTTTGCATGGTTTGTGTTATATTATATTATTATTTAATATAATTATAACATAAATATAAATTGATTTTTGAGACAAAAATCAATGCTTCTCTCCCTCTCTAATTACCGAAACTGTGACAGTTTCTTGGCTCTCCATTTCAGGTTTTTGTTGCAAAAGCTTGAAGAATTTGTGTTGTTTGGAGAACACATCTTTGGCTAGCACCATCAAGGGATCATACAAGGTGTTATGGGAAACTCATCTTAGAGCTTGGAAGGATCAACTAAAGCTTGGAGCCTCTCTTTACTGCTTGGCCGAATTCCCCACTGCACAAAGGAGCAATTTTCGCTTCATCCATAGCATCCACATTTGGCTTTTGTGAGTATTGTTTCCGCCATTACTTCAATCTAGTTCATTCTTATATATATCTTGCTTGTTTTTGATCTTGGAATATGGTTATTAGATTTCCAACAATGGTATCATTGAGCCTAAAAATGCATGCAAATATATTAGGATGTTATTTGGGGAAAATTGTTTGAAGCATGATTTGATGAGTTTGCTTGATTAAATATGCTTAGATGTATGTTAAATGGATTATACATCATCAATTCATGGAAAATGAATTGGATTAATTTTTCCAACCCCAAAGTGGCTTGGCCGAATACATGCAAGCATGAGGACTAAATGATTTTTTAATTTTAAGACATTGGATGACTTGAAATAATATGGAGATGATCATTTGTGACTTGATTGGATTGAAAACGAAATCGGAACCATATTAATCACCTTGGCCGAATGCTTGATGATGATTAGGGACTTGATTTTTTGATTAAATAATGTTGGACATATTTATTTAAGAAAAAATATGATTAATAGATTAATTTGATATTTTGGGAATATTGATTTAAAGGATTAATCATGAACATACACTTTAATTAATTAAGTTATAAAATTTGGAATTTTAAAATTTAGTTAATTGGGCTTAAATTGGAATTGGGCCTAAAACTATTATATTTGGTCATAAATGGGCTTGGTTGGGCCAAGTAGATTTGGACCATTTGGATTGGATCCAAGATGGGCCTAAATCACACCATTTAAGTCCAAATGTAATAAATGGGCTTTTATGTTTAATTGGGCCTTATGGGCTTGATATTGGTTTTATGGCAAATGAGGGTGATTCCTTATTGGGCTTGGAAATTGGGTTTGACCCACATTGACCAAGGCCCAAGCCTAATGAAATCAATAGAAAGCCCATCGGACTTTAATTAAACGGACATTAGATGTTAGTTGGGCTTTGAGACCCAATAGAACTAGATTTGGAATCTAAGTTATAAAAGCACAATAAAAGTGTATATATATTTAATTTAGAATTAAATAATAGGATTAGTATTGAATACGACTTAAATTGGATTTAACGAGTAGTTCGATATAATTCGTGAATTCATACCATATGTATTTATTCTCAAAACGAGTTGGACTCGCGCAAATGCAAACAATTGTTTGAACATTGTATTGTCACCTAATTAAAGACTAATTAATTGGATTTGATTGGTTGTATAACATGCCTTGAATGAATGAATGAATGTGGATGTGTTGTATGAATAGTGCATATCGGATGGATATTAGAAGGGAAGGGTAATTTTAGAAATTATTGTAAATTTGGAATTTATAAATTGGACCTGCGTGTCCAGCCTTATCTCTTTATCTCTATGTATTCTCTTCTCACCTAATTCCCCTCAATGTAAATGAGGTTTCTCTTATTGTATTATGTAATTGGGTAGAAGTAGAATAGTGCTAGCGGGGAGAGGAAAGGAGTGATTTGTTCTAGGAACAAGTTGTTTATATATCCATCCGTATATCACTATTACTTTACTTTATGCACTTTATGATGTTTTAGAAGCATGCTTAAGGGTGTATGATGATGAGACCTAACAAAGATAAATTAATTGGTTGCCAATTACGCGAAAAATCCCTCAAACAATATTAAGCGATTTTCCTTCCGTTGAATGATTCTTTCTCAAGATCCGAAATTGGCATTGGTTTGTTGGCCAAAGTCAAGACCTTTGTCAATTGAGGATGTGTTTGAATCATGAGAGTTTTGTTACACATCGGTGTCCTGTCCAAGTTGTGATTTGTTGGCCAAAGTCAAGATCACTTCTTGTCCATCGACATTGATTACGAAACTTTCCTTGTCAATGGGTCCCGCTTAACTGGAATCATTAGGTTTGTTGTGCCAAAGCCAAGGCTTAGTTGATTCAGAGGAAATGGTTAGGAAAATGTATTGGATACATTGACGTATGTATTAGATATATATGTTTCGGACTTGGATGTCCACCTACCGGATCTAGGAATTGGATGGGATCCAATTGATCTTCGAGATCTACCTAGTTAAATATCATACAACTTGTTGGCCAAAGTCAAGGTTGTGTGTTATTTAACGGGATCCTAGCCCACTAGGAAATTGGATTTCCCGAGTACTCAACAGAGGGTTAGAGACTTGTAGAAAATAGTGGGAGGCTAGTATTGAGTTTGCAATTTCATTCAGATACTTAGCTTTACGCGCTTACAAAATTTATTTCGTCAATTTTTAACATTAGTTGGACTAATAAAATGTTATTTTCTTGTAACAGTTTGACTGTACCCATTTTATCGTTAACTAGATAGTTGGACTATCGTAGTTAAGATGGCAAGCAAGGTAAATGTCCGAGACATCATCATGGGTGAAATGTCTTTAGGGGATAAACTTTGCTGATTGGGAAATGAACCTAAGGATAGTCCTTGGGGCAGAGAGGATACTGTATACGATTCAGAGACCTCTCGGGCCTAAGCCCACTGAGCCACTTGAGCTGGAGTTATGGAAAACTCACAGTGATGATTGTGACACGGCTCAGTCGATCATGCTTGCTTCAATGACTCAACACTTTCGTCGCCAAAATAGGGACTTGGATCCTTATAATATGATGGCAAGATTGCAAGATCTTCACCGCACTAATAAGCGGATGGCGAGGTACGAGTTAGTGAAGAAAATCTTTCGCTCCCGTCCCGTATGACTGATGGTAGTTCTGTTGAGGTCCATGGGACTCAAATGATAGCCGATATTGATGAACTGGCTAGTATGGGTATAGTCTTGGAGTCTGAGCTGGCTATAGATGTACTTCTACAGTCACTACCCGATACTTGGAAACAGATTGTCATCAACTACAAACTGATGAATTCGGATGACACTCTTGGAGAGTTGTTGTCAATTCTCAAGGAGTCAGAGAAAGAACTTCTGAAAGGCAACAAGCGCGAGGCGCACTTTGCAACAACATCTCAAACGCCGAAAGCTGGGCTCAAGGCAACTGGGGGTGTTAAGAAGAAGAAGCATAAAACACAAAGGCAAGGCCAAGTCAACAAAGGCTTCTGGGAAGCCAAGGGACAAGTCTCAAGATGTTTGCCTGAAATGCGGCAAGAGAGGTCACTGGAAGCGTGACTGCCGCATGAACAAGGGACATAAGGAGGACATACAGGCGGGCAAGGCTCCGGCCTCAGGTATGTTTTGTTATTGAGATAAATATGACTACTTCTAGTCTTAATAAAAATTGGATTTTTGATTCTGGCTGTGGTTCTCATATTTGTACTGATGTGCAGGATCTGCATGATAGCAGGAGACTGGCTTCGGGGGAGGTTGATCTACGAGTTGGAAATGGAACTTCTGTTGCTGTTTTGGCCGTAGGCACTTTTGTTTTGGAACTGCCCTCGGGGCATGTACTTAAACTATATGACTGTTATTTTGTTCCTAGTTTAACTAGGAATATTATCTGTATCTTTGTTAACCCAAATGGGTACACTTTTGTATTTAAAAACACCAGGTGTTATTTATATATGAATGATGCAGAAATTTGCAGTGCTGATGCAAATAATGGTCTTTATATTTTGAATATAAATGAATCTCCAAAATGTAAAATAACAAACAAAAGGCTCAAAATGAGTAATCCAAAAGAAGAAACTTATTTGTGGCATTGTCGTCTGGGACACATCAACAAGACTCGCATATCCACACTTTCGAAGAGTGGGTACTTGGACGGATTTGATCCAAATTCATATGACGTCTGCGAATCTTGTTTGTTAGGCAAAATGCCTAAATCACCTTTTAGTGGTAAAGGTGAACGCGCCACTGAACTGTTAGCCCTCGTTCATAGTGACGTTTGTGGGCCCATGTCTAGCCAGGCTAGAGGTGGATATCGATACTTCGTAACCTTTACGGATGATGCATCACGTTATGGTTATGTGTATCTAATGATGCACAAGTCGGAAACTTTTGAGAAATTCAAAGAGTTTCGACACGAAGTTGAAAAACAAACAGGCAAGAGTATTAAGACATTACGGTCGGACCGTGGTGGCGAATACTTAAGTAATGAGTTTCAAGATTACTTGAAAGAATATGGTATTCTTTCACAATGGACTCCTCCTGGAACACCACAATTAAATGGTGTGTCTGAACGGAGAAACCGTACCTTGCTGGACATGGTAAGGTCGATGATGAGTCGCACTGAGCTACCTATATCCTTCTGGGGACATGCATTAGAAAGTGCAATTCTTATTTTGATAGGGTTCCGTCAAAGTCTGTTGAACAGACTCCGTATGAGATATGGACAGGAAAGAAACCAGGTTTCTCATTCCTGAAGATTTGGGGTTGCTGGGCATACGTCAAACGTTTGGAAGGTACCAAACTTGAACCCAAATCAGATAAATGCCTATTTGTTGGATATCCTAAGGAAACCAAAGGATATTACTTCTATAACCCAAAAGAGAACAAAGTATTTGTTGCTCTACATGCGGTTTTCCTTGAGAAGGAATTCCTAAATGCAGTGTTTAGTGGGAGGAAAGTAGAACTCGATGAAAGTCGTAGTGATACTGTTCCTGGCAATGAATCTAGAACGGAACATGAACAGTCCATCCAGGATGAGACTGAACCACAATCTTCAATTACACAAGACTACGTAGGTCGGAGAGAGTCAGGGTAATACCTGAGAGGTATGGATTCCTGATCTCACCTCATGTAGATATTAATCTTATTGAGGATACTGAACCGGCTACGTATGAGGAAGCGATACAGGGTATCGAATCCACTTTATGGCAAGAGGCCATGAAGGCCGAAATGGATTCCATGTATACCAACCAAGTTTGGACACTGGTTGATGCACCAGAAGGCGTAAAGCCTATTGGATGCAAATGGGTCTTCAAAAAGAAGACAGACATGGATGGCAACGTTCAAACGTACAAAGCTAGGCTCGTAGCGAAGGGGTATCGTCAACAACTTGGAGTTGATTATGACGAAACTTTCTCACCCGTTGCCATGATTAAATCCATTCGGATAATGCTTGCAATAGCTGCATATTACGATTACGAAATATGGCAGATGGACGTTAAAACCGCTTTCCTTAACGGAAACCTGTTGGAGGATGTTTATATGCAACAACCTGACGGTTTTATCGCACCAAGACTTGCAAACAAGGTTTGTAAGTTAAATCGGTCCATTTATGGACTGAAGCAAGCATCGAGGTCATGGAACCAACGTTTTGATGAGGTCATAAAAGAATATGATTTCATTCAAAACGTAGATGATCCTTGTGTATAAGAAGGTTAGTGGGAGTGCACTGACTTTTATTGTCCTTTATGTCGACGATGTATTGCTAATAGGCAATGACATTCCCATGTTAACGTCGGTGAAAGCTTGGCTTTCATTGAAATTCTCCATGAAAGATCTGGGAGAAGCAGCTTTTATTCTAGGAATAAAGATCTACCGGGATAGATCTAGAAAGCTACTTGGACTCTCCCAGAGTACATATATTGATAAAGTGTTGAAGAGATTCAACATGGATCAGTCCAAGAAGGGACTGTTGCCAACATCACATGGCGTCTTTCTATCTAGGGATATGTGTCCTAAAACACAAGATGAGAGAGACAACATGAGTCGGACTCCGTTCGCCTCGGCAGTCGGATCGATCATGTATGCCATGATATGTACACGACCTGATGTGTCCTATGCTTTGAGCATGTGCAGTCGATATCAGGCCGATCCAGGACAGGATCACTGGATGGCGGTTAAGAATATCCTTAGGTATCTTAAAAGAACTAAGGATGTTTTCTTAATCTATGGAGATGGAGAACTTGAGGTATCTGGGTATACTGATGCAAGTTTCCAAACCGACAGAGACGACTTCAAGTCGCAAACCGGGTACATATTTTGCTTGAATAACGGAGCAGTGAGCTGGAAATCTTCCAAGCAAGATACTGTTGCCGATTCAACAACTGAAGCGGAGTACATTGCAGCAGCTGAAGCAGCAAAAGAGGCAGTTTGGATCCGAAAATTCCTAATTGGATTAGGAGTAGTTCCGTTAGCAGCTGAGCCCGTTCCATTGTATTGTGACAATAGCGGGGCTATAGCACAGGCTAAGGAACCAAGGTCTCATCAACGATCCAAACATGTTCTTCGACGATTCCATCTGATTCGAGAGATCATACATCGTGGCGATGTGAAGATCGAGAAGATCGCATCAGAGGATAATATTGCAGATCCGCTGACGAAGGCTATTCCTCGGGAAAAGTTTGAGCGACATGTACATAGTTCAGGTATTAGATGCTTGAGTGACTGGCTATAGGCCAAGTGGGAGATTGTTAGACAGTAATGTCCCATAGCGTCACTATTTTGTAAATGATATTGTATATTGTACAAATTAACTATGTAGTAATGAAATTGCCTTTTACCGTTTTGTAATTTATTTACTTAGAAATATAAATGGTAAAAGTCCCTATGATTAGTTCCGGATTGTGATGATATGAGACAGTATCAATCCATAAAGGTTTAATCATTAAATATCCCTAGTCGTAGTATTATCGAGATTGGACATCGATAATGCGGAATAGACTAGTACTACACTTGTGCATGTTGTGAGGGCACAACGGCATAGTTCTCATATATTTAAGTATTGGATACTTATGCAAGTGCGGTAGGAGGTTGTGTTTTTACCGATAGTACGGAAAACAGCTTCGCTCTGGATAGACCCCGCGGAGTCCCATTGGTAGTATGTCTGCGTGTCTATGGGAGTCCGCTTCAGGGTAGGTGCATATGATCTTAACCTGAGATTTGCATCGCTAGTACTTACGACAATCGGTAAAATTTAGGTTTGGTGGTCCAGGGCTTTAACGAGTTCTGTGTATACCTCTTCTGGGTTTATCGAGAATCATAGTGTACTGGGTGTGATGTCAAGATGGAAGTATCACTTCAGACATATGGAGATGATGATCGCGAGGGATTCAAGAACTAGTACTCTATAATGGTTGCAACCATCGGGATAATATGACTAGGTCAGGATTATCCGATTCAAAGAGACTGGTTGCTTGACATCCGATATGTGTTTCGGACGGGGCAGACACTTATCCAGCCCCAGCCCTAGCATGTGATCATCCGATACTGGTTCGATATACACTATACTACGGTATGCTACGCCTGTTATAGATCTAATATTCCAGTAAGAATATTTCTAGAGAATTGGGTAGGCATGGCGTTTTGCTAGAAGCTAACCTTGTCTTGTAAATCGGTAAAAACGTAGTACTTGGTACGTACGTGTTCGAATAGTTCGACAACCGGATTTACTGCCAACATATCTAGAGGTCTCTTGGGTCGCTTCCCGAAGATTCACCGATGACGTATGATTCAAACTCGATTAATCTTGGATTAATAAAGGAGAGACTTTATCTCGGATAAAGTGCTGTATAAAGAGAGAGAACGATTAATTTAGAATTAATCGTAAAATTATTATATTCGATATAATAAACGGAATTCGATTTCGACGCGAAATTGAAATTAGATTTTAATTCGGGCAAATGAATTAATTTAGAATTAATTCGTTAGCGACGTAAATAATAATTTCGCTAGGCGCAATTATTTATTTAAATTCGATTTAATTAACGTCGCGACGTAAGCTCGATATTTCGGAAATATCGAACCCGAACGCGTGAGTGCAAGTGGGCCCACTTTCATTTGGAAACGTGTGGGGCCCACATGACACTTGTCATTATTTGTATTTTTTAATCAAGATGCAATGCATGAAGATAGTGTACAAAGCACTCAAAGATAATGCATGGAAATTGAGTGTTAGACACTCTAAGTCTTTGCATGGTTTGTGTTATATTTATATTATTATTTAATATAATTATAACATAAATATAAATTGATTTTTGAGACAAAAAATCAATGACTTCTCTCCCTCTCTAATTACCGAAACTGTGACAGTTTCTTGGCTCTCCATTTTCATGTTTTGTTGCAAAAGCTTGAAGAATTGTGTTTGTTTGGAACATAAAGACACACTTTGGCTAGCACCATCAAGGGATCATACAAGGTGTTATGGGAAACTCATCTTAGAGCTTGGAAGGATCAACTAAAGCTTGGAGCTTCTCTTTACTGCTTGGCCGAATTCCCCACTGCACAAAGGAGCAATTTTCGCTTCATCCATAGCATCCACATTTGGCTTTTGTGAGTATTGTTTCCCCGCCATTACTTCAATCTAGTTCATTCTTATATATATCTTGCTTGTTTTTTGATCTTGGAATATGGTTATTAGATTTCCAAACAATCCACCTGGCAAACAATAAAAGCATCAGCACTGTTAATCATTTCTACCCAGTCGTTCAGACATACCTGGCACATTAGTTCTTCTCTGTTTGATGGTCCAATAAGATTCGCCTCCGCCAATGTTTTGGATGATTCCCAGACTTAATGCCTCCTTCATGTACGGCTTTGAAATGATCCCCATAAGTCCAAGATTTCCACACCATATACTAAGTGCATATTCCTTGCAGCTAAGACTCGACCCAATTCTTATGCTTCCGCGCTACGTATTCTGGTTTAACACAACACTAGTACCGCAAAACACACGGTGTTTTCAACTCGTCTCTTGAAGTGGCTTCCATGTTTTACTCTGGATACCTTCAAAAGTGCAATGATGAGTTGAATTTATAACACCTGAAAAGGGTGAGTAAAATAATAGCACTAGTACCTGCCAAATGACAATATTAGTTAAAAAACAGTAAAATAAATAGTTGAAAGGTCAAAAAGGTCTGGATTCTGTAGGAGAAAAATAAAAGAAAATAACAAATCAAATCACAATTATTAGGAAAAGACAAAGAGATATAATATTTACAATAATTTACAGCTTGATTCACGTTTATGCGTCGGGGACAAGCTTCCCATCCAATTTTTTTATAAATTGGCAAACATGGTCTTTTTGAGTCAGATTCCCGAGACTTAATTGTTGTCTTTCTTTGGGAATTGTGTATGTAATTTGCGGATGGCTATATGAACATATCCACTGGGATACGTCTCAAGAGTCGAAGATATATCATCTAAAGACTCCTTACTCAAGCCATCCCTAATGAATTAATTTATCTTCACGATTATCAGACACCATTCCTAAAGAACGACAACGAGTATTGCAATTCCAGCGTGCACATTTGTAACAAACACTCATTTGCTTACCTCTACGTTTCTTTGCATAGGTGCTTCTTCCAAAACCAGGCAAATAAGAATTATAAGAATCAGAGTACTCACCTGCTAATCAGACCCGTGCTTCGATTACCCAACGAATGTCATTAGGAATACCTTTGATCATCAGAGGTCTCATCCGTTCGAAGCGAGTTTTGTAGACTTTCATCAGAGAATTTTGAGGGGAGAAGGAAACTGCTTGTGAAGATTTGCGAGAGTTTCTTCCATCTTGAAATGACTTCACCTGCAAAAACTAACACATAAAATAAAACACACCAAATCACAATATATACACAAATTGCATGGGTTGCCTCCCAGCTAGCGCTAAGTTTAACGTCGTCAGCTAGACGTGATTGCCCGAACGTTATGCTGGATCTGAAAGTGTGACACTTTCTTTTTGTCGCTCAAATGATTCTCCCCAATAGTGCTTGACACGCTGGCTGTTAACTTTGAATGTTTTGTTGGACTTGGGGTTGTATATCTCAACAACTCTGTATGGTAACACCTGAGTAATAACAAATGGACCTGACCACTTTGATTTCAGCTTTCCAGGAAAAAGTTTTAGCCGTGAATCATATAACAACACCTGCTGTCCTGGCTCCAATTGTCTACGCACTATTTTTTATCATGCCATTCTTGGTCTTTTCCTTGTATAGTTTGGCATTTTCATAAGCCTGTAGGTGAAATTCCTCCAATTCATTGAGTTGGTGAAGTCTTTTCTCTCCTGCAACTTGTGGATCAAGATTTAACTTCTTTAGTGCCCAGTACGCCTTGTGTTCATGTTCAACTGGCAGATGACATGCTTTTCCATACATCATTTGATATGGGGACATACCAATAGGTGTCTTGTAAGCTATCTGGTAGGCTCATAATACGTCATCTAGTTTTTCATACCAGTCCTTCCTTGTTAATCCAACGGTTTTTTCCAAGATTCTTTTGATCTCCTTGTTTGAAACTTCAACTTACCCTTTTGACTGTGGATGGTAAGCAGTGACAATTTTATGAGTAACTCCCTATTTGGATAGGAGTGCATCAAAGTATCTATTGCAGATTATGTGCCACCATCGCTGATGATTGCCCGAGGTGTTCCGAAGCGAGCAAAAATATTCTTTTTAAGGAATTTGATCACCACTTTAGAATCATTTGATGGTAGTGCAATTGCTTCAACCCATTTGGAGACGTAGTCTACTGCAACCAGTATGTACAGGTTTCCGAATGATGGAACAAATGGTCCCACAAAATCAATCCCCCACACATCAAATATCTCAACTTCCAGAGTATTTTGCAAAGGTCCTTCATTTCTCCTGGAAATATTTCCCGTTCTCTGGCACCTGTCACATTGAACAGAAAATAGATAGGCATCTTTAAAAAGAGTGGGTTAAAACAAACCTGATTGTAGGACTTTGGCTGCAGTTTTGTTTCCACTGAAGTATTCGCCATATGGTGATGAATGACAGTGTTTCAAGACATTCTTGACCTCCTCCTGTGGAATACACCATCTCAGTAATTGATCAGCACATCGTTTGAACATGTACGGCTCATCCCAGACATAGTGCTTGACTTCTTTGAAGAACTTCTTTCGTTGCTGAGTTGTCCATTCCAATGGCTATTTTCTTGATACTATGTAGTTGACATAGTCAGCATACCAGGGGACTTCCTGTTGTTTAATGGCAAACAGCTGTTCATCTGAAAAGGTTTCTTTGGTTGTCAGTTCTTTGCTAGCTGTTTCTCCATTCTCGAGCCTCGATAAGTGATCTACCACTTGGTTTTATGTCCATTTCCTATCTCTAATCTCCACATCAAATTCTTGCAGAAGAAGTATCCAACGGATCAATCTGAGTTTGGTATTTTTCTTCGCGATCATGTATTTGATTGCTGAATGATCTGTGTAGACCACCATTTTGGGACCCAGCAGATAGGAGCGGAATTTGTCAAATTGAACACAACTACTAGCAACTCATTTTCAGTGGTTGTATAGTTGAGTTGAGCTTCATTCAGAGTTCTGCTGGAGTAGTAAATGGTGTGGAAAACTTTTGCTTTGCTTTGTCCCAAAACTGCACCTACAGTAAAATCACTAGCATCGCACATCACTTCAAATGGAAGGGTCCAGTCTGGTGCTATTATGATGGGAGCAGAAACAAGCTTCTGTTTCAGGATCTCAAAAGCTTGCTGGCATTCTTTGGTGAAGTTGAAAGGCACATCTTTCTCCAGAAGATTGCACAGAGGTTTAGCAATCTTGGAAAAGTCTTTGATAAATCTCTTGTAAAAACCTGCATGTCCAAGAAAGCTCCGAATCCCTTTTACATATATTGGTGGAGGTAATTTTTCAATTGTCTCGATCTTTGTTTTGTCTACCTCGATTCCCTTTTGTGAGATCCAATGTCTAAGAACAATGTCTTCTTGCACCATGAAGTGGCATTTCTCCCAGTTGAGTACCATGTTGGTATCTTCGCATCTTTGTAACACCTGTTCCAGATTTTGCAAGCAGTGGTCAAAAGAATCTCCAAACACAGAGAAGTCATCCATGAAAACCTCCATACTCTGCTCCAGCATGTCTGAGAAGATAGCCATCATACAACGCTGAAATGTGGCAGAAGCATTACATAATCCAAATGGCATCTTGTGGAAAGCAAGAGTTCCACAAGGACATGTAAATATGGTTTTCTCCTGGTCTTCTAGGGCAATGGCAATCTGATTGTACCCTGAGTATTTGTCCAGAAAGCAATAGAACTCATGTCTCGCTAATCTGTCCAGCATCTGGTCAATGAAGGGCAGCGAAAAATGGTCATTCCTTGTTGCTTTGTTCAGCTTCCGGTAGTCCATGTATACTCTCCATCCAGTCACTGTTCTTGTTGGAATCAGCTCATTCTTTCATTTGTAACTACAGTAATTCCTCCTTTCTTTGGTACACATTGCATAGGACTCACCCAAGTGTTCTGAGATGGGGTAAATGATGCCAGCATCCAACCATTTGATGATTTCTTTCTTCACGACCTCCTTCATAATTGGATTGAGTCTGCATTGATGCCCACTGTGGGTTTGTACTCATTATTCATCAGAATCTTGTGCATGCAAAATGATGGACTAATGCCTCGAATGTCTGCTATAGTCCAACCAATGGCTTTCTTGTGTTCCCGTAATACTCTTAGCAACTTTTCTTCCTGCTCCAATGTTAGCGAAGAAGAAATAATCATAGGTAATTCAAAAGAGTTTCCAAGAAATGCATACTTGAGATGGCTCCGCAGTAACTTCAGCTCCAGCTGTGGTGGTTCTTTAATCGAAGACTTGATTCGATCTTTCTTTGGAAGTTCCAGACTTTCCATTGGTGGTGTCGATTTGAATCAGAATGGCTTGTCAAGATAGTTGATACATTCCAGAATTTCAGCATCTAGCTTACTGTCAGTCATGTTGGTGATGCAAGCTTCAAGTGTATCAGTGGGATTTGGCTCAGTATCCTGAACGATACTATCAAAAACATCAATTCTGAAACATTCTTCTTCCTTTTCATCGTTAGGGAATTTCATGGCTTTGAAAATATTGAAGGTAACTTCTTGGTCCTGAACTTTCATGGTTAGTTCTCCTTTTTTTTACATCAATCACAATTCGTCCTATAGCCAAAAATGGTCTCCCAAGGATGATAGGTACATCTTTGTCTTCTTCCATGTCAAGGATAATGAAATCTGCTGGGAGAATGAGTTTATCGACTTTGACCAGCACATCTTCAACGATTCCTCTCGGAAATACGAGCGTTCGATCAGCAAGTTGCAGAGAGACTGAGGTAGGCATTGGTTCTTCAATTTACAGTTTCCTGTAAATAGAAAAAGGCATTAAGTTAACACTTGCACCCAAATCACATAAAGCCTTACCGATATAATATTCTCCAATGGTGCATGGTACTGTAAAACTGCCAGGATCTTTCAACTTCGGAGAAGTTTCCTCTGAATGATGCACTACATTCGTCCATTAATGCTACTGTCTCGTAGTCTCCCAATCTTTATTTTCGTGAAAGAATATC
>SKCR01012092.1:0-31554 GCA_019454045.1 Zanthoxylum bungeanum
ATGTGTATTGATGTTCAGAATCCGCTATGAGTTGGATACTGACTTTAAACCGAGATTTCTCTGCAAATCAAAAACTGGACGAAGTCGCGCTGTTCGACCGTGGATACCTAAGTTTAGGAACTACCCTTTGGGTATGTACTTAAATTAGGAACTGTTATAATGTAACTAGTTTGACTAGAGACATTATCTCTATATCAGTGTTTAATCCATTGCGGATAAAACCTTTATATTCTAGAACACTAAGTGTTTTATTATATAAAGATGATACCGAGATAAACACATTAGATGTGAATAACAGAATTTATATTTTGAATATAAATAAAATCTCAAACATATAAAATGACAAATAAATTAGCTCATATTGATTTGATCAATAGAGACTTATTTGTGGCATTGTTGTCTGGGACACAATTAAACAAGACTCGTATATCCACACTTTTGAAGAGTGGGTACTAGGACTGATTTGACTATTCAAATAAGGTCTACGAATCTAGTTTACTAGGTAAAGTACCTAAAATACTATTTACTAGGTAATAGTGTAAAGGCCACCGATTTGTAAACCCTATTCATGGTGAAGTAAGTGGGCCCATATCTAGCTTGGCTAGATGTGTACATGAATATTTCGTGACCTTAACGGATGTGGCATCACGTTATGGTTATGTGTTTCTTTTGAAGAACACAAATACGAAACTTTTGAGTTTCGACACGAAGTATACAAACAGATCGGCTGTAGTATTATGCCGCTACGGTAAGACCGTATTGGTAAATACTTAAGCAGTAAGTTTCATACGTACATGAAAGAGTACGATATTCTTTCATATGAGGACTCCTCCCGAGACACGTCAATTGACGGTGTGTCAGAACTAAAAACCAAGTTTTGTTAGACATGATTAGGTTTTTCGCGAGTCGCTCTGAGCTACTGTTTCCTTCAACAGGATATGTATTAACAGTGCAAAACTTATTAGAATAAGGTTCATGTAAATCTGTTTGACAGATATCATATAGGATATGAACAGGAAAGAAACGAGGTTTCTCATTCCTGATAATTTGGGTATGCCAGGCATAAAGTTTGGATGATACCAAACTAAGAACCCAAATTGGATTAGTGCCAATATAGGTTATCCTAAGGGAAACCATAAGTATAGTACTTATAAATCCCACATGAGAACAATGTGATTGTTGCTCACCATGCGGTTTTCCTAAGAGGAATACTGATATGCAGTGGCAAGTGGGAGGATAGTGATACTCGATGAAAATCAGAGTAATACTATTCAAAGCACGAAGTCCTTAATGGAACACAAACAATTCATCTATGATGAATCTGTACCATTAATCTTCAAATACACAAGAAATCGGGTAGATCGGATAGAGTCAGAAAACAACCTAGGGTATGGGTTTCTGATCTAACCTCATTAAGATGTCAATCTTATGAAGGTATATCCACCGACTACGTTTTGAGGAAGTGATATGAGGTATCGACTCCCTGTTATGGCAAAGTGCCATGAATCCGAAATAGATTCCATGTATAACAACTATTTTGGATACTAGTTGTTGTACCATAAGGCATTGTGCCTATGGTACATTAAACGTCTTCAAGGAAGACATACATGGATGGCAACATACCAACGTACAAAGCTAGGCTTTTGACGGAAAGGTATCGTTATCAACATTGTGTTAAATAACGGTTCAACCTTTTACCTGTTGCCATGATAAATCCATTTTGAAGATGCTTGTTGATAACTGCATATTTCATTTATGAAATATGTTAGTTACAAATCAAAATCGCTTTCCTGAAAAGGAAACCTTTTGGAGAATGTTTATAACATTCTGACGATTTTGTATAACCGACAAACAAGGTTTGCGGATTATTCGATCCATGTTTGGATTGAAGCAAGCATGAGGTTCTTGGAACTGACGTTTTGAAATAATCATAATAGTTTATGA
Organism: Zanthoxylum bungeanum; assembly: GCA_019454045.1. Taxonomy (NCBI): domain Eukaryota; kingdom Viridiplantae; phylum Streptophyta; class Magnoliopsida; order Sapindales; family Rutaceae; genus Zanthoxylum; species Zanthoxylum bungeanum. The sequence goes on from SKCR01012092.1 coordinate 1,945, forward strand.
TTTGACTCAAAATGAAATAATTCTTGTGTATATAAGGAGGTTAGTGGGAGAGGGCACTGACAATGAAATTCCCATAAAACAATCGGTGAAAGCTTGGCTTTCATAAGAAATTCTCGTAGAATTCTGGGGAGTAACAACCTTTATTCAAGGAATAAAGATCTACTGAGATAGATTTGGAGTTGTTAACACTCTCTGGGAAATTGTACATTTAAAATGTACTTATATTGGTGTCTCATACGCTTCGAGCATATGGAGTCACAATCAGGTCAATCCAAGTGATAGTCACTGGATTGAAGTTAAGGACATCTGTTAGTATCTTAGAGAACTAAAGATGTTGTCTTAAACTATGGAGATGGAGAACTTGAAGTGACTGGGATCACTGCTGCAAGTTTCCAAACCGGTAAATACTGCGATACTATAAAGTTTGAACACTGGGACAGTGAGCTGGAAATCTTCCGAGCAAGATAACTGTTGCTGAATTAACAACAAATGCGGATTATTGCTGCAGCTGAGGCAGCAATAGAAGCCATTTGGATCGATAATAAATCTAATTAGATTAGATATAATTCTGTTAGCAGCTGAGCTAGGCGTCAGCACAGGCTAAAGAATTAAAGTCTCATCGACGATCCAGATATATACTTCTATATCATCTGATTCGTTCGGATCATACATCGTGGCGATGTGATGATCGTGTAAATCGCATCAGACGATAATTAAGCAAATCCGCTGACGAAAACCTTTCCTCAGCAATTTGAGCGAACCGTACATAGTTCAGGTGTGGGACACCTGAGTGACTGGCTATGTGCCAAGTGGGAGATTGTTGGACAAAATGACCCATAGCGTCACTATTTGCACAGATCATTGTGTTGTTGTTAAATTAACTATGTAATAAGGAAATTGCACTCTCATCATTTGTGATTAGATCACCATAGATATATAAATGAAGAGAGGTCCCTATGATTAGTTCCTGGATTGAGATGATATGAGACAGTATCAGTCCACAAAGGATTAATCATTAAATATCCCTAGCCGTAGTATTATCGAGACTGGACATCGATAATGCGGAATAGGCTAGTATTGCACTTGTGGCATTGTAAGGGCACAACGACATAGTTCTCATATATATAAGTATTGGATACTTTTGCAAGTGCGATAGGAGGTCGTGTTTCACCGATGGTACGGGAAACAGCTTCGCTCTGGATAGACCCCTCGGAATCCCATTGGTATTATGACTATGTGTCTATGGGAGGCCGAAATCAAGGTAGGTGTGTATGGTCTTAACCTGAGACTTACATCGCTAATACTTACGATAATCGATAGACTTTGGTCTTGGTGGTAGGGGACTTTAAACGGGTTCTGAGTACACCACTTCTGGGTTATCAGAGAGTCGTAGAGTATTGGGTGTGATGTCAAGATGGAAGTATCACTTCAGTCATATTGGAGATGATGTCACGCAGGATACGGTATTAGTGCTCTTAAGTGCTGCGCGCCATCGGGATATTATGACAAGGTCATGTATATCCGATTATAGAGACTAGTTACCAGACATCCGACATGTGCTTCGTACGGGGCAGACACTTATCCAGCCCCAGGCCTAGCACGTGATTATCCGATACTGGGCCGATATACACAATACTACGGTATACTACGCTTGATACAGATCTATATATTCCTGTAAGAATATTTCTGGAGAATTGGGTAGGCATGGCGCTTTTGCTAGAAGCCAACCTTGTCTTGTATCGATATAAACGTAGTACGAGGTACTTACGTGTTCGGACAGTCCGACGATCGTATTTACTGCCAACATATCCGGAGATCTCATGGGTCGCTTCCTGAAGATTCACCGATGACGTATGACTCGCACTTTGATTAATCTGGGATTAATTAGAAGAGAGAGAGAATTAATCTGGGATTAATTCGATGAGAGAGAAAATTAATCTGGGATTAATTACGGAGATATTTTATCTCGGATAAAATATTAATTAAAGAGAGAGAATGATTAATTGGAATTAATCGATAAAATTAAATATTTCGATATATTAATCGAAATTGGATTTCGACGCGGAATTAAATTATTTTAATTCGGGCGAACGAATTAATTTAGAATAATTCGTTAGCGACGTGAATAGTGAATTCGCTAGGCGTAATCATTTAATTACGACGCGACAGAAAATTCGTTAATTTGGAATTAGCGAACCCGAGCCCGAGAGTGATTGCGAGCGCATTCGCATTTCGAATTCGAGCGCGGCACGCAAGTCACATCAAGCGTCAAATCGCTAGTCGCGTCAATCGTCAAATCAATTGTCACTTTGAGTGATGTGACTTGACAACATGTCACTTTATTAAAGTGATGTGATGTGACTTAAAGCAAAAGTTGAAATGATGAAAGCCTTTTGCTTTCTTGACTTTTGTACTTGGTAAATGAAAATTTTTGGTATTTGATTTTATTTTGGAAATAAAATACAAATATAAGAAAAACCATTTTGCCTCTCTCTATTATGATTCACGGGTTACACGTGAAAATGCTCTCCCTCCCTTTTCTTTCTCTCCTTCACGGTTTTGGCAACAGTCTTCTTCTTCTTCTTCTGTTCTGTTTTCTGCCGAGTAATAGAGAAGCAAGGTGACGTTTTTGTTGCAAAACTGAGTGCTAGCACACATCTTGAGTGATACATAGTGATAGGGAAGTGTCTTCATGAGCTTGGAAGCTTGAAGCTTGGAGCTTCAATGGAGTTCATGCATGGCCGATTCTTGGAGGAGGAGCAGCCCCCCACGCGAGCAGTACCCCTTCTTCGAGCTCACCTGCCGAGCAGTAACAACAGTCGTTTTGGGTGTGTTTTCTTCCTAGCATCAAACCCATCAATGTGAGTATATTCCGCACCTCCTTTGATGGCTTCATATGTGGTTTTTATGCATGATTTGTTGATCTTGGGACCTTGAATTGAACTCTTACAGGGAAGGCCCATGTCCAATGTGCTAGAGAAATTGAAGAGGCAATGGCTCTTAAAGCCCTTGGAAGCCAAACCATTACCCAATCCCCTACCATCACATTATAACCTAAGCCTTTACTGTCACTTTCACTTTCACCAACAAAAGGGCCATGACACCGACAACTGCGCTCGACTCCGCCATGAAATCCAAGACCTGATAGACTCCAAGAAAATACCTGACCCAAAATAGAACATCCTGACACACACAGAAACCCCCTTACCAACTACCGTGCCGTACCACCACCAGCCTATATGATCAATTCTGGCCTCCCCAGAAGACCTTGTCCTGAAATCCTTTCACCCTCAAGCCTTTTGCCTGGGAATCTGGGATAGTACTAGTGAAGATGAGTTTGAGCAGGGAAAAAACTTTTGGCTTGATTTCTCTAGCAGTGATGAGGAAGAAGTAAGGGGAATGACGCGCAATGGTCGTTTCTAAAATGATATAGGGGAAAAGGGTAAGGAAGTTTTGACAGATGGTAGAGAAGTGGTTGAGACTACAGAAAATACTGAGGGGGATATAGTGCTGAGGCAATTGAGGAAGACTAGAGCACAAGTGAGTATTGGGGAACTGTTATGTGCATCTCGGGAGCATAGGCAGGCTATGGTTGAGTCCTTGAGCAAGATTGTGGTACTGGAAGACGCCAACCCTGCAATGTTTGTTGGGTCGGTTCAGAAGGAAGCTTTGCATATATCTTTTTTTGAGGATGAACTCCCGGCGGAGGGGAGAAATCATAACAGGCCTCTATTTATCAGGGTCGAGGTGAGGGGTAAGAGAACTTCATGTGTAATGGTGGATGACGGTTCATCCATCAATGTGTGCCCGCTGAAAATTCTGGCGAGATTGGGTATGAAAGCAACAGACTTGGACCCCTCCAGTATGACTATTAAGGCTTATGATGACAGTAAAAGGGGAGTTGAGGGTACCTTTGTTGCTATGGTCAAGGTAGGACCGATTGAAGATGAGGTCGAGTTCACAGTACTGGACATCCCGGCTACTCTCGCCTTATTGTTGGGAAGGCCTTGGGGGCGTGCCTTCCACTTTGCATCAGATGATCAAGTTCCCGTATGAGGGAGAAGTTGTCACCATCCGGGCTGGGTTAAATAATGCCGTGGCTGCCTTGGAGATACAACCTTTCACGAGGTTTCAGGTGTCAGCTACTTTTGAGGAGTGGGTGGATCCTAGGGTGGCTAGGATTATGGAGAAAATGAAGTTTGAGCCAGGTAAAGGTTCAAAATTTCCAGATTTCAGAGGATAGACTACTCGGAAGGGTTTGGGGTACAAGTCTGATGAAGAAAAAGCCAAAGGTCAAGAAAAAGGGCCTGAAGCTGATGGAATGTTTTGTGAAAGCTTCAGGATATCAAGGGGAGCCTGAGCCTATGGAAGTTAATGGAATTGTGGTACCTGGGTTTGAGATATTCCAGGATATGTTGGGTAAGAAGCTGATAGTTGAAGAAATTGTGGAGAAAGAAGAAGAGAATTGGGAGGAAGAACTGATGAAGTTGGAGAGCCTGACTCTGGGAGAGGACGAAAAGCCTGGGAAGATCTGATTGCAGAGGAAGAAGTGTCTATAGATGATGAAGACATTTACCTTCCTGATTGTTTGAATGTACTTCCGCATTATCCAATAATAAATACATCTCTTTTGCTTACTTGCCTGAGTCATTTCCATTTACACTACACGAATCAAACATATTTGACATCAGTTCAGCCAGAACTATTGCATTTAACTTGGGTACACTTGAGAACCCCAAGGAAATTCTGATTGCAAGTGAAGTAACCTCCGAAGAGAGGGAGAAACTAGAAAAAGTGTTGGTCAGATATGCCAAAGTATTTGCTTGGTCCTATGAGGACATGCCTGGGGTAGACAGAATTATTGCCCAGCACACAATACCAACTTATCCGAATATGAGACCAATAAAACAGAAACTCCGACGGATGAGACCAGAATGGGCTGAGAAAGTCAGAGAGGAAGTTAAGAAACAGATAGATGTGGGGTTCCTGGAAGTAGTAAAGTATCCTGAATGGTTGGCTAATATAGTACCGGTGCCGAAGAAAGATGGGAAGGTCAGAATGTGTGTAGACTACAGAGATCTCAACAAAGCTTGTCCGAAAGATGATTTTCCTTTGCCGCATATAGATGTTCTGGTTGATAGAACGGCTTTATCCGCTATGTATTCATTTGCAGATGGGTTTTCAGGTTACAATCAGGTTCTCATGGCTGAGGAAGACAAACACAAGACTGCATTTGTTACTGAGTGGGGTACTTATTGTTACAAGGTTATGCTGTTTGGACTTAAGAATACGGGGGCTACCTATCAGCGGATGGCCACTACACTTTTCCACGACTTGATGCATAAAGAGATTGAGGTTTATGTGGATGACATGATGGTGAAATCAGAGACAAGAGTTGGGCATATTGAAGCACTGGAAAGGTTCATTCAGAGAGTTGACAGATACAACATGCGGCTTAATCCCAAGAAATATGTGTTTGGGGTAACATCAGGGAAACTGTTTGGTCATACAGTGGGAATGGGCGGAATAGAGGTAGACTCCGAAAAGATCAAGGCAATCACAGAAATGCCTGCACCGAAGACAGAAAAAGAAGTCAGAGCATTCTTGGGGAAGATTCAGTACATCAGTCGGTTCATTGCCAAGTTGACATCGGTATGTGAGCCTATCTTCAAACTGTTGAGAAAAGATCAGCCAGTGAGATGGAATGAACAGTGTCAGACCGCCTTCGACAGAATTAGAGAGTACTTGGTAAAGCCACCTGTATTGAAACCTCCGAGACCGGGCAGACCTTTGATATTGTATTTGGCTATAGAATCAGAAGCACTGGGGGCTATGATGGTACATGCAGATGAGACAAGGGTAGAATATGCAGTTTACTATATGAGTAAGAAGATGCTCCCGTATGAGGCTCGATATCAGGAAGTTGAGAAGATCTGTCTTGCAGTGGTATGGGCTTCCAGAAAATTGCGGCATTACTTCCAGTCATACAAGATCCAGGTAGTGGCAAAGGAGAATCCTCTGAATTATCTTCATTCGGTGCCTTCACTAGTGGGAAAATTGGGTAGATGGTTGGTATTGCTGACAGAGTTTGACATTGAGTATCTCACCTCCAAAGTGATCAAAGGACGAGCAGTAGCAGAGTTTCTGGCATTGCAACCTATTGAGGGGGATCAGTATAAGTTTAAATTTCCAGATGAAGAGATCCAAGCGATAACAGTTCAGAAATGGAAGATGTTTTTTGACGGAGCAGTGAATTACAAAGGAGCCGGAATTGGGATCGTGATAGTGACCCCCGAAGGAGAGACTTTGCCTTTAGCCAAGAGGTTGACATTCAGAGTGACTAATAACATGGCCGAGTATGAAGCATGTGCTTTTGGTTTGACAGCATTGATAGCCTTGAAGGCCGGGAGTGTGGAAGTCTACGGAGATTCTATGTTGATAGTCCAGCAGATGCGAGGGATGGGAATTGAAAGAAGAACGGTTGAAGCCTTACCTTTTTCACATTAGAAAGTTGGCACAGGTTATCCCCGAGTGTAAGTTCCAGCACTTACCAAGAGAAGAGAATCAGATGGCAGATGCATTGGCTACACTTGCAGCGACTTGGGAAAATCCAGAAAAGTTAGTGATGAGACCGTTGATACTGACAACAGCAAGCAAACCTGTTTATGAGATAGAAAGAATTCTGGAAGTTGAGGTCGATGACGGTAAACCTTGGTATTATGACATTCAGAGGTATCTGGAACATGGTGAACTCCCGGAAGGGGCAGGTAGAAAAGACATAATAGCCATCCAGAAGTTAGCTTCCCAGTATGTGACTTTGAAAGAGCAACTGTACAAGAGGTAAGCAAACGGTATTCAGTTGAAGTGTTTGAGAAAATAAGAAGCTCAGCATGTAATGGAAGAAATACACGCCGGGGTATGTGGTCCGCACATGAACGGGTTGAATCTGTCCCGCAAGATAGTGAGACAAGGTTTTTATTGGTCAACCATGGAAACAGATTGCGCGAAGATGGTGAAGCACTGTAATTACTGTCAAGCACATGGTAATTTGAATCACTTACCGCACACAGAATTGCACGGGTTGTCAGAGCCGTGGCCTTTCTCAGCATAGGGGATTGATATGATTGGGTAAATTTGACCGAATGCATCAAATGGGCATCGCTTCATAGTAGTGGCAGTAGATTACTTCTCGAAGTGGGTGGAAGCCGAATCATTTCGTAATGTTACAGCAAAGAAGATGGCAAAGTTTGTAGCTCGGAACCTCATTTGTCGGTATGGTATGCCGCATCATGTAGTGACAGACAACGAGGTCCAGTTTCAAGGAGAGACGAAGGCAATGTTACAGAGGTATGGGATAGGCCACCACAAGTCGTCACCGTACAGGCAGCAGGCAAATGGGGCAGTTGAGGCAGCCAACAAGACTATAAAAACAATTTTAGCCAAGATGATAGAAAATTGCAGAGATTGGGCCGAGAAATTACCGTATGCTTTGTGGGGGTACAGAACATCAGTAAGAACAGCAACAGGGGCCACACCTTACTCTTTGGTCTATGGAATGGAAGCAGTATTGCCGGTAGAAGTGGAAATACAGTCTATGAGGGTATTAACAGAGGCAGAATTACCGGAACAGTATTGGGCCGCACAGAGGTTTGATCAGTTAGCACTATTGGACGAGAAGAGAACGAAGTCTTTGTATCATATGCGGTTGTATCAGAAGAGACTAGCCCGGGCATTCAACAAGAAAGTGCGTCCTACCAAGATCAGAAAGGGTGATTAGGTACTTAAGCAGTCGAAGCCGTCGACGACGGATCCGAGAGGGAAATTCAGACCTAACTGGGAAGGACCTTATATAGTGCAGAAGGTAATGGGAAATGGGGCAGTGAGGTTATCAGACTTGGAAGGAAACGAGGTCACCGAGCCGATCAACGTAGACAGATTGAAGCAATACTTTTCCTGAGGGGGAGAAGACCGAACAGTCACCACGGGAATTAGCAGAAGACCTAACCCAACGGAATAAGAAAATCATTCATGCATACAGGTAACATTGCATTCTCTTCGTGTTTGTTTTCGTTTTGTGTTCGCAGGTTCGAAGAAAGGAGAAAGCGGCAGAAATGAGCCAAGCAGCGTCAGCGCAATTTCAGTTTTTGGAATGAGTCCCAAGGGGCGAGGCCCATATCAAGCTTGGGGACGAGGCCCATATCATGTCGGCTTGAGGGCGAGCCTATATCATCTTGAGGGCGAGGCCCCCGTTGTCAGTTGTAGTTCCGGGTCGAGGTGCACAGGGTCGAGGTACCCACTACATCATCAGTTCGAGGGCGAGGTCCCTATTGTCAGCGGTGTTGGGTCGAGGTGCCCCTGTTGTCAGTTGTAGTTCCGGGTCGAGGTGCCCAGGGTCGAGGTACCACTACATCATCAGTTCGAGGGCGAGGTCACTATTGTCAGCGGTGTTGGGTCGAGGTGCCCAGGGTCGAGGTGCCCCCGTTGTCAGTTGTAGTTCCGGGTCGAGGTGCCCAGGGTCAAGGTACCCACTACATCATCAGTTCGAGGGCGAGGTCCCTATTGTCAGCGGTATTGGGTCGAGGTGCCCAGGGTCGAGGTGCCCCCATTGTCGGTTGCAATTATTGGGACGCGTCCCAGGATCGAGGTCCGCTGCAGCACCAACTCAGCTCGAGGCAGCAGCCGAGCCAGGTAAGTGGAAATACATTACATAACTTTGATAGGATTGTTCAAAGTCACACACTGCACAAGTCCCATCAAAGTGGGGGCGACTGTAGGCATCGCATTTTCGCATGTGAAACCCGATGATGAGTCTTAGTTGGAGGCACTACCTTTTTTGCTAAGGATATTGCAGGAAACGGAGGTCGGAAGGGGAAATTCAGAATAAGTACGTCATCAAGTTCATTTCACAAGTTCACTGTCTTCGTTAGTGCTGCGTTCGTTACTTCGTTCGAACGTCAGGCAGATTGCGGACGTTCGTGTAGCGTTCTAATTGGCGTTCGAAAGTTGTCGGTGTTTCTGGTTTTGGTGCTAGCCTCGCACCCCAGCCCAATTAGCCCCCCAAAGCCCATAAAACACATCCCAATTAATAAAACACATTTAAAACACATGTGAAATTAAATTAAATATTAAATAAAATATTTAAACCATTTACCAATTAAATAAAACATAAAATATAATCATACCTAATAAATATAAATCAAATATATTAACTTCCTAACCAAACAAAATCACATACTAAATTAAAAAGATGTCATGCCTAATTAAAATCAATCATAACAAATTAAATATTTTGCATTCCTAATCTAGCCAAAATCCCTTCCTTGTGAGATAAGGTGAAACCCTAGCCATTCTCTATATAAACAACCCCTAACCAAGACATGCATCCGCTAGCTCATACATATAACTCACACAAAAATCACAACACAAAGAACCTTAACCACTCACGGAAATAGCAACAGGAAGAACACAAACCATTCCCCTCATCTCCTCCACTCCATAACCGAAAATAGCACCCTCCTAAACCTCTACCCATCACCGAAAATCTCCCTCATACAGCAGCCCTCCATCACCAAAAATATACCTCTAAACAACAGCCCAAACACACCCCAAATAGCCCTTGAAACACGCCTGGACAGCAGCCCAAACCACTCCCAAAACAGTCCCTAAAATCCCTTAAAACAGTAACATAAATAGCACTTATAATCCTTGAAATAACCACACAAAACTACACTAAAAAAACCACGAAAAACACTCGAATAGTTCGTTGAAACGTCAAAACAGGTGACCTGAAAAGTGAGTAGCAAAGCAGAGACCGAACAGCAGCAGAACGGAGACTGAACAGCAGTAGAACGGAGACCGAATGGCAAGCAAAAAAGCAAAACAGTGAGCTAGGGCGTTAAACCAGTGAACCGGAGAAGTTGAGGAGCTGTACCCTTTCCGACGTCCGTGAAACGCAAGCCCGAAAGTTGGCAAAAAGGTTAGACCTGAGGGTACTTTCGACACTCATCTTTATTTGATTTTTGTTATTTATTTTAACTGTATTTTAATTATTTGTTGAATCTTGTGTGTGTATGATGCGTGTTGTGGGTATTGGATGAAAGAAAGAGTGTCGTCTCTTGCGGTATATAGGATGGAAACCCAGACGTAAATTCCGTAGCCGAATCTGAATGGACGGTAGTGCGGTTTGTACTTGGGATACAACTCCACGTACCGCTTGAGTAAACGGCACCTTCTTTTGTTTCATGTTGCTTTGATTTATTTATTTATTTTTCATCACTTGAATTCTGCATGTTGCTTATTTATGTATGATTCGATCGAGCGCATGTGCTTAGTAAGTGGAATGAAATATCCCCTATGGGGAGGGGTTAAAGCCATTTACCACGATGCTTCGCCGCGCTAGTTGACGGGTGTTCGGTTGAATGCAAGATACGTTTAATCGGGCATACTAAGTTTGATATTATTGCTTTTAATTCTTTGTATGCATGATTCAATCGAGTGCATGGGCTTAGTAAGTGCAATGAAAGATCCCCTATGGGGAGGGGTTAAAACCATTTACCACGATGCTTTGCCGCGCCGGTTGACGTGTGTTCGGTTGAATGCAAGATACGTTCAATCGGGCATACTAAGTTTGATATTTTGCTTTTAATTCTTCGTATGCATGATTCAATCGAGCGCATGGGCTTAGTAAGTGCAATGAAAGATCCCCTATGGGGAGGGGTTAAATCTCTTTACCACGATGCTTTGCCCCGCCGGTTGATGTGTATTCGGTTGAATGCAAGATACGTTTAATCGGACATACTGAGCTTGACATTGTTGTCTTTATTCTTTGTGTTGCATGCGTCAGGTCTGGTTTCCTTCAAACGTGTTCTCGAACGCTACACGAACGCGCACCTTCTGTTTACCGTTCGAACGCGTTCTCGAACGCTACGCGAACGCACACGCACTTTCTTAGTCTCATCATGCATCAGGTCTGGTTCCGTTCGAACGCGTTATCGAACACTATACGAACGCGAACCTTCTGTTTACCGTTCGAACGCGTTCTCGAACGTTACGCAAACGCACACACACTTTTTTAGTCTTATCATGCATCAGGTCTGGTTCCGTTTGAACGCGTTCTCGAACGCTACACGAATGCGAACCTTCTGTTTATCGTTCGAATGCATTTTCAAACGCTACGCGAACGCGCACCCACTGAACTGAGTCCTTTTCATCAGATTTCATACATAGTTTTCCTAGTAGCTATCCCCACATGTATGAATACAATGTGTTTAATGTATTATAATTCATATACCTATGTCATGATAACATTTGAGTATTATTTCTTGTGGTATATCGGATGGAAACCCATACATAAATTCCGTAGCCGATTCCGAATGGACGGTAGTACGGTCTGTACTTGGGATACAATTCCACGTACCACTTGAGAAGGTGCTCACATGTGTGCTTGTGTGGTTAGTATGTGTGCTTGTGTTTTCTTGAATACAATATGCCAATGAAGTTGTATGTTTTTCGCTCCTTTGATGTACTTCCAAGCATGCAATCTTAGATGTGAAATATATGTGTAAGTTTTATTTTGTACATGTGAAATTAGAAGCATGATACTCTTGGAAATAAGTGCTACTTAAGCCTGATTAAATTATTACATAAATCCTTTCATTACAAGTGGCATGAGTAAGGGACCATTCCGAACCCAAGGGTTTGAGGTCTTCCCTTGCAAGGGGTGAGTGCGGCCTTAAATCTCATTTTCCTGGTTCATACCGAGTGGCGACTCCATTTTTCTCTGGTTTAGTCCCCCGTTGCTACTTCGTACTCCCGACCGGGCCGCGAGCCCGGGACAGCATGCGTCGTCCAGTTACTGTGTCCCACACCTAGGCCTTCTAGGATGTTGAAGTAAGGTGTGCCTCGCGCTTCTTGTCATTCAGAAGCTCTAGCTCTACTTCTTTTAACATCGCCATTAACTCTCCAAGAGTCTTTACTTGGTTTATCATATTGTAGTTCATGATGAACCCGCCCCAACAGTCAGACAGAGACTGTAAGATCAAATCTATGGAAGTCTCAGCCTCAAAGGTTATGCCCAGCTGACCTAGCTATTCGATGTCAGCATTCATCTAAGACACGTAGTGCTCGACAGATGTACCCTCTGAAATACGCGAGCGAAAGAGCTTCTTTTACAATTCATACTTCTGAGATCTAAGGTAGATCTGTGAAGGTCCTTCAATTTCAACATCATGTTATAAGGATCCAATCCTTTGTTCTGACGATGAAATTGAGGATTCATTGCGGCAAGCATGACAGATTGAGCAGTTGAGTTATCATCACAATGAGTCTTCCAAAGCTCATGCTCAACTGGCTGCTCAACTCTAGGCTCAGGTCCGAGAGGTTTCTCTATGACATTGAGTAACTTCTCGGCTCCCAGGACTATCTTGAGATTTATCTCCCAATCTGGAAAATTGGAGCCGTTAAAGATATTATCGCCAATGATAATGTCCATAAAGCTAATCTTTCCAGCCATCTCGATTACAATAGTCCAACTATCCAATCAACAATATCGGGTACACTCAAAATGTAATGGTTACTATAGTCCAACTATATAACCAACTACAAGTGGAGTAGTGTCTTGTACAGTCTAACTGTTCAAAGAAAGCATAAAAGATATTAGTCCAATTAATATATTTATAACGACGATAAATAATAAAATAGCGTGTATTAGCAAGTATTAAAAGAATTGCAAATTTAATACTGGCCTCCCACTATTTTTTGGCGAGCCTCTAACCCTTTGTTGAGTACTCGGGAAACCCAGTTTCCTAGTGGGCTAGAATCCCGTTAAATAACACACAACCTTGACTTTGGCCAACAAGCTGTATGAAACTTAACTAGGTAGATCTCTAAGATCAATTGGATCCCATCCAATTCCTAGATCCGGTAGGTGGACCTCCAAGTCCAAAAATTATATCCAATATATTTCCTAACCTTTTCCTCTGAATCAACTAAGCCTTGGCTTTGGCTCAACAAGCTTAATGATTCCAGTTAAGCATGACCCATTGACAGTTGGAAAGCTTCGTAATCCACGTCGATGTTCAGAAGTGACCTTGACTTTGGCCAACAAGTCACAACTGCCCAAGACATGCGATATATAACAAAGCCTTCGTGGTTTAAACACATCCGCGATGGACAATGATCTTGACTTTGGCCAACAAATCAAAGTCAATCTTGGATCTTGAGAAAGAAACACTCAATAGAAGGAAGACGCTTCATATTGAGGTGAGGGTTTTTCACGTAAATTGGCAACCAATTTATTATCTTTGATTAGGTCTCATCATACACCCTTAAACATGCATTGTAAAAGCATAATAAGGCACGATAAAATTAATAATGATATACGGATGGATATATAACACAATTTGTTCCTAGAACAAATCACTCACTCTTTCCTCTCTCCCGCTATCACTTTACATTCTTCTACCCAATTACATAATACATAAAGAAACCTCATTTACATTTAGGGGAATTAGTGAGAAGAGAAATACAAAGAGATAAGGAGGTGAAAGGCTGGACACGCAGGTCCAATTTAATAAATAAGTACCATACTTACAATAATTTCCAAAATTGCCCCACCCATCTAATATCCATCCGATATACATTATTGATATAAATACATCCAAGTATTCACACAAAGCATGCTGTCAATCAATCTAATCCAATTAATTAATATTTGATTAATGACCATCCAATGTTCATACAACGATTTGATTTGCGCGAGTCCAACTCGTTTAAGAATAAATACTCAAAGTATGTATTCTTGAATTATATCGAACTATAATTTTAAATCCAATTCAAATTATATCCAATACTAATTTGTGTTTAATTCCAAATTAAAAAATTACACTTTTAATAGTGCCTTTTTGACTTGGATTCCAAATCCAATCCAATTGGGTCTCAAAGGCCCAATTAGTAGCCAATGCCAATTCAATTAAAGTCCAATGGGCTTTCAATTAATTCTTTAGGCATGGGCTTTGGACATTATGGATCCAACCCAAGATGCCAAGGCCCAAGTTAGGAATCACCCTATGCCACAAAATCAATTTAGGCCCATTAGGCCCAATTAAATTATTAAAGGCCCAATAGTCATATTTGGACTTTATGGAAATGGTTTTAGGCCTAATTGGATCCAACCCAATTGTCTAAAATCATATTTGGCCCAACCAAGCCCATTAGCCCAAATAAATAAAATAAATTAATATATTATTCCAAATTACATATTAATCCAATTAAAGTGTAATAGGCACAATTAATTAATTAATCTAATATTTTCAAAATATCAAATAATCTAATTAATCATGTTTAATTCTCAAATTCATGTCCAACACAAAATTGAAGCAAAATCAACTAATTCAACATGCTTCAAACTCACGGCAATTACATGAAATAACATCCAATTATGATTTCAATCCAATTAAATCAACAATCAATATTCATTTCATGCATTTAACATATCCAATTGTCAAATTTCAAAAATTCACCATGAGTACTCCTAGGGTTCAATTCAGCAATGTAAGGATTTTAGGGGAAATTAATCTAATCAATTTTAACAAATCCAATGATGCACAAATCCAATTTATCATCATCTAAACACAACCAAACAACCAATTTAGAAATTACATGCTCCAAACACAAAATCCCCAAATTAAAGTTAAGAACCCTAAAATTCAAATCATGCTTAGATTGGCTCTGATACCATTGTTAGTGTCCTAGACATTCCAATGATCTCTAAACAATGATTTGTGTGTGAATAATCAAGTAAGTTGCGGAAAATACTTACAATGATCGACTTTGAAATTTCAAAACTTTCTTTGATAGATGTAAGCTCCAAGCTTTTTGTTGAGTTCCAAACTCTTGGGTGAGTTTCCCTAACACCTTAAGATGACTCCTTTAAGTGCTAGCTTGAACAAAATTTGAAAGAAAATTTTCTCCTCCAAGGAGATGCATGTTCGGCCAAGAGAGGAAAATGGAAGAGAGTGAATAGTTTTTTGTGCTTTCCAAAAACATAATACTAAAGTTTGACTTCCAAAATTGGTTTAAGTTGGTTGTTGTGTGCATTAAGTAATCCAATTACTATTCCAACTACTTCCATCATAAAGTGACATGTGATGTAAGTTAATGGGTCCCACCCAATTTAAATTCCAAATTTATTTGGCTTACACAACACATTTTGGGCCCGGGTTCGTTTAATTCGATTAAAAGAATTTTCCGTCGCTAAATAATTAAATCCAATTTAATTAAATAATAATGCCTCGCAAAATTATAATGAAAGTCGCTTACGAATTAATTCCAAATTAATTCGTTCTCTTGAATTAAAATCCAATTTTAATTCCATATTGAAATCCAATTTCAATTAATATATCCGATATATTATTTTAGCCCAATTAAATAAATTAAATAGTAAAAACTAATTTAACTATTAAATTTACTTTGCTGATTAATTCCAAATTAATCGGGTTCTCTCTTATAGACGAATTTAATCCCAGATAAATTCTTGTCGTAATTAATCCCAGATTAATTTTCTCTCTCATAATTAATCTCAGATTAATTCTGTTCAAGTCAAATGTCATTGGTGAATCTTTAGGAAGCGACCCAAGAGATCCATGTATATGTTGGCAGTAAATACAGTCATCGGACTATCCGAACACGTCCGTACCCCATACCACGTTCTTACCGATTTACAAGACATGGTTGGCTTCTAGCAAAGCACCGTGCCTATCCAATTGTCCAGAAATATTCAACGAAGAATATATAATCAGTATCAGACGTAGTATAAAATGTATTGCGTAATACGATCGAGTATCGGATGTCACATGCTAGGCCTAAGGCTGGAATTATGTCTGCCCCGTACGAAGCATATATCGGATCACTAGCAACTAGTCTCTGTAATCGGATAATCATGACCTAGTCATACTATCCCGATAGCTGCAATATTTAAGAGTACTAGTTTTGTATCATGCGTGATCATCATCTACATATGACTGAAGTGATACTTCCATCTTGACATCACACCCAATACACTACGATTCTCAATATACCCAGAAGAGGCGTACACATAACCTGTGAAAGCTCCGGACGACCAAAACCAAAGCGTACTGATTGTCACAAGTATTAGCGATGCAAGTCTCAGGTAAAGACCACATACACCTACCTGTTGGACAATTATGACCCATAGCATCACTATTTTTATAGATCATGGTGTTGTTGTACAAATTAACTATGTGACAAAGGAGATTGCACTCTTATCATTTGTGATTAGATCACCTAGATATATAAATGATAAGAGGTCTTTATGTTTTGTTCCTGGATTGAGAATGATATAAGACAGTATCAGTCCACGAAGGATAAATCATTAAATATCCCTAGTGAGAGTATTATCGAGATTGGACATCGATGAATACGTAAAAGACTAGTATTACACTTGTGCGCGTTGTGAGGGCACAACGACATAGTTCTCATATATTTGGGTATATGATACTCATGCAAGTGTAGTAGGAGGCTGTGTTTTACCGATGGTATGGGAAACAGCTTCGCACTGGATAGACCCCCTCGGAATTCCATTGGTAGTATGACTATGTGTCTATGGAAGTCCGAAATCAGGGTAGGTGTATTTGGTCTTAACCTGAGACTTGCACCGCTAATACTTGCGACAATCAATATACTTTGGTTGCGGTCGTCCAGGACTTTAACAGGTTCTGTGTACGCCAATGCTGGGTATATTGAGAATCGTAGTGTGTTGGGTGTGATGTCAAGACGGAAGTGTCACTCCAGTCATATGGAGTTGATGATCGCGCAGGGATACCGAACTGGTTCTCTAAAAAGGTTGCAATTGTCGGGATAATATGACTTGGTCATGATTATCCAATTTTAAAGAGACTAGTTGCTCGTAATCCGATATATGCTTCGTACGGGGCAGACACTGTACCAGCCCTAGGCCTTGCATGTGATCATCCGATACTGGACAGAAATATGCAATACTAGGTATACTACGTCTGATATAGATCCTTTATTCCTGTAAGGATATTTCTAGAGAATTTGGTAGGCCCGCTTTGCTAGAAGCCAACCTTGTCTTGTAAATCGGTATAAACGTAGTATGAGGTAGTTACATGTTCGGATAGTCCGATGACCGAATTTACTGCCAACATATCTGGGGGTCTCATGGGTCGCTTCCTGAAGATTCACCGATGACGTATGACTCACACTTTTAATTAATCTGGGATTAATAAGAAGAGAGAAATAAAATTAATCTGGGATTAATAGCGGAGATATTTTATCTGGGATAAAATATCATTTAAAGAGAGATAATGATTAATTTGGAATTAATCGGTAAATTAATATATTCGATATATTAAACGAGATTGGATTTCGACGCGGAATTAAAATTAGATTTTAATTCGGGCGAACGAATTAATTTAGAATTAATTCGTTAGCGACGTGAATAGTGACTTCGCTAGGCGTAATCATTTAATTGAGTCGCAACAGAAAATTTGTTGATTTGGAATTAGCGAACCCGAGCCCGGGATTGTTTGTGAGTGCATTCGTATTTCGAATTCGAGTGCGGCACGCAAGTCAAATCAAGCGTCAAATCACAAGTCACATCAAGCGTCAAATCATGTCACTTTGAGTGATGTGACAATTTGATTGATTGATGTGATTGATTGATTGATTAATGGTGGTGGTTGATAGCTTTAATTATTTGACTTTTTTAAAGCAAATATTTGGTATATTATTTTAGAAATCAATTATCAAAAATCAATTACACATTTATCTCTCTCTCTCCTCCATTTCTTCTCCATCTCTCACTCCCATGGATGGCTTTTTCTCTTTTGTTTTTCAGTTCAAAAATCGTGAGCTAAAGGGAAGCAAAGTGCTTGGTTTTTATGGCAAAAACCAAGAGGGCTAGCACTCCGAGAGACATGCGAAGGTGATAGGGAAGTCCACCCATGAGCCGGGAATCATTTGACAAAGCTTGGAGCTTGGATTCTTGAATTTTGATGGCCGAAATTGTGCAGTCCAGAAGTTCACTGCCGAATGCACAAGGAGCAGAAAAAGAAATTTTTGTTGTCTCCCACGTCGCTCAACCGATCGAAGTGAGTATTCCGCAACTCCCTCGTTGTATTCGCTTATCTTTCTTGCTTGTTTATTGATCCTTGGGACTTTAGCAAACTCCAACAATGGTATCAGAGCAAGGAAAAACATGAAATTGATTTAGGGTTAAAATTTGGGCAAACTTGATTTTGAGCATGATTAATGAAATTGGATGAATTAGTATGCTTAAATATGTTTAACTGAGGATTGATTGGATCAATTTGGTTAAATTATGTTTGGAACAAATTTCCCCAATTTTTTTTGTGATGGCCGAATAGGTTGAGCCCTATAATGTCTTGGGATTTTTGATTTTTTGATCATTGGATGTGTTGGAAATCATTCGGGAATATGATTTAATGTCGATTGTTGAATTAATTGGATTGAATTCGAATCGGACATAAAATCCCCAAATTGCCGAGAATGATATAGCATGTAATTGGGTTTGATTTTTGGTTAAAATGTGTTGGACATGTTTTAATGTAAATGGCATGATTAATTAGTGCTAATTGATGTTTTAGGAATGTTAATTGGATAATTAATTGTGTAATACACTTTGGTTAATTAAATATGAAATTTGGAATTTTTGTGTTTAATTAAGTTGGGCCTATTTTGGAAATTGAGCTTGTTAAGTTCTTATTGGGCTAAATGGGCTTGGTAATACTGAGTTAGGTTAAGGCAAATTGGATTGGATCCAATTGGGCCCAAAACCGCTTCCATAAAGCCTAAATGCGACTTAATGGACCTTTAAAGTTTAATTGGGCCTAATGGGCCTAAATTGATTTTTGGGCTTATGGGGTAACTCCCGGATTGGATTTTGGTTATTCGGTTTGACCCGAGTTTACCAAAAGTCCACACCTCAAGAAATTAATTAAAAGCCCATTGGACTTTAATTAAATTAATATTGGATATTAATCGGGCTTTGAGACCCGTAACGATTAAATTTGGAATTTAAGTCGTAAAACGTTCATTAATAAAGTGTGATATTTAATTTGGAATTAAATAGCGAATTAGAATTGAATGCATATTAAATTGGATTTAATTATGTAGTTTAATTTAATTCAAGAATTCGTACTTTGAGTACTTATTCGCAAAAATGAGTTTGACTCGAACAAAATCAAATCGTTGTTTGAACATTGGATGATCACTAATTATCAGATTAATTAATTTGATTAGATTGATTGATAACATGCTTGTGTGAATACATGGTTGCGATGCATGAATAATGTATATCGGATGGATATTAATGGGTGGGCCAATTTTAGAAATTGTTATAATAAATTTGATTTATTAAATTGGACCTGCATGTCCAGCCTTATCACCTTCATATTCTTTGTATTCTCTTCTCACCTATTCCCCTCAATGTAAATGAGGTTTCTTTAGAAGTGTAGTGTAACGGGTAGAAGTGATATTTTTGCTAGCGGGAGAGAGAAAGTGAGAGATTTGATCTAGGATCAATTGTGTAAAGTATCCATTCGCATATCATTATTATTTTTCATATGCGCTTTATTATGTGTTTAGAATGCATGTTTAAGGGTGTATGATGATGAGACCTTAACAAAGATAATAAATTGGTTGCCAATTTGCACTCGAAAAACCCTCGCAAAATATTAAGCGTGTTTCCTTCCATTGAGTGATTCTCACTCAAGATCCGAGACTGGCATTGGCTTATTGGCCAAAGTCAAGGCCTTTGTCCGTCGATGATGTGTTTGAATCATGAAGGCTTTGTTCCATATCAGTGTCTTGTCCAAGTTGTGGTTTGTTGGCCAAAGTCAAGACCACTTCTTGTCCATTGACATTGATTACGAAGCTTTCCATGGTCAATGGGTCGCGCTTAACTGGGATCACTAAGTTTGTTGTGCCAAAGCCAAGGCTTAGTTGGTTCAGAGGAAAAAGGTTAGGTAATACATTGGATGTATTGGCATATATAAGATATATGTTTCGGACTTGGATGTCCCCCTACCGGATCTAGGAATTGGATTGGATCCAATCGATCTTAGGGATCTACCTAGTTAATTATCATACAATTTGTTGGCCAAAGTCAAGATTGTGTGATATTTAATGGGATCCTAGCCCACTAGGAAACACGGTTTCCCGAGTACTCGACAGAGGGTTAGAGGCTCGCCGAAAAATAGTGGGAGGCAAGAATTGAATTTGCAATATTCGTTCAATTACTCGCCATACGCGCTCAAACAAATATCATTCGTCATATAAATTAAATGTTAGTTGGACTAATATTTAAATGTTGTTTTAATAAATAGTTGGACTATATTCAAACTATTCATTTATAGTTGATTTTATAATTGGATTATAGTAATCAATATAATTGATTTTAATCTATTAAATTTATAGTTGATTAAATAGTTGGACTATTGTAATCATTATAATAAATAGTACCTAAATCGTTGATTAAATAGTTGGACTATTGGAATCAAGATAGAAATTGAAAGATTGACATTTAAAACATAATCCTAGGGAAAATGTATTTAAATGGTTTAATTTTCAAATTGGGAATAAAATTTCAGGATGGTCCTGGAAAATAATAAGTTACTTTATTTGATAAAATAACATATTAGGCCTAAGCCTGAGTTAAACAAATAGTAGAGCATAATCTTTGGAAGATTTATGTAATGATAACTTAAGTGCTTAATCCATTTAGCTTGTCGCAGTAGACTCCTTAATTTCATAATCAGAACTAAGGATTAGATCCTTAAAGTATGATAATGAAATTGAAGGATCTTCATAGGTCTATTATTAGATCTTAGAAGTACTAAAATTGCAATAATAACTCTTGTTGAGTTAATGACTATTCTCAAGGAGACAAAGTCAAAGTTTGCAATAGGCAAGTAGCGCAAGGCGCATCTTACTTCGATATTCTAGAAGGTCGAGGCTAGGCCAAAGGCTTCTGGAGTGTTGAAGGGCAAAGGAAAAATCATTATAATCTTCTGGGAAGATAAATGACATATCCAAACTGTCTTCTAAAATGTGGCAAACGGGATCGCGGAAGCGTGACTGCCGTTTGGACGAAGCAGACATGAAGGAATTGAAGACGGTGCAAGGCTCCGACTTCAAATATGTTTGTCATAAATATATTCACTACTAGTATTAAAATTAGATTTTAGATACTTAGTGTGATATAAATATATATATTGATGTTCAGAATATGCTATGAGTAGGATACTGACCTCAATTGAGATTTTATCTGCGAATTGGAAACGGGACGAAAGTCGCTGTTTTGACAGTAGATACCTAAGTTTAGGAACTACCCTTAGGGTGTGTACTTAAATTAGGAAACTGTTATAAAGTAACTAGTTTGACTAGATACATTATCTCTATATCAGTGTATAACCCGTTGCGGGTGTACCTTTATATTCTGGAACAGTAAAGTGTTTTATTATATAAAGATGATATTGAGATAAACGTATTAGATGTGAATAACATCATTTATATTTTGAATATAAATAAAATCTCAAACGTATAAAATGACAAACAAATAGCTCAAACTGATTTGATCAGAAGAAACAGATGTAGCATTGTTGTCTGGGACACAATAAAACAAGAATCGTATATCCACACTTTTGAAGAGTGGGTACTAGGACTAATTTGATTCTATTCAAATAAAGTCTACGAATCTAGTTTATTGGGCAAAGTGCCTAAAACATTATTTTCTTGGTAAAAGTGTAAATGCCATCGATCTGTTAACCCTAGTTCATAGTGAAGCAAGTGGGCCCATCTCTAGCTAGGCTAGAGGTGGATATGAATATTCCGTGACCTTTACGGATGTGGCATCGCGTTATGGTTTATTTGTTTCTTTTGAAGAACACAAATAAAAAACTTTTAAGTTTCGACACGAAATAGACAAACAGATCGGCTATAGTATTAAACCGTCACGGTAAGACCGTAATGGAAAATACTTAAGCAATAAGTTTCTAAAATACTTGAAAGAGTATAGTATTCTTTCAATATGGACTCCTCACGGAACACGTCATTTTGACGGTGTGTCCAAACAGAATAAACCGAATTTTATTGGACATGATAAGGTTAATCATGAGTTGTTCTGAGCTACCATTTCCTTCAACGGATACGCAAAAATAGTGCAGAACTTATTTAGAATAAGGTTCCATAA
This sequence comes from Zanthoxylum bungeanum, assembly GCA_019454045.1. Taxonomy (NCBI): domain Eukaryota; kingdom Viridiplantae; phylum Streptophyta; class Magnoliopsida; order Sapindales; family Rutaceae; genus Zanthoxylum; species Zanthoxylum bungeanum. The sequence continues at coordinate 24,194 of SKCR01012092.1, forward strand.
TAATCTGTTTGACAGATATAATATTAGATATGAACGGGAAAGAAACCAGGTTTCTCATTCCTAATGATTTGGGAATGCTAGGCATATGTTTGGATGATACCAAACTAAAACCCAAATTGGATAAGTGCCAATTATAGGTTATCCTAGGGATACCATGAGTATAGTACTTATACACCTCACTAGAGAACAATTAGATTGTTGCTCACCATGTGATTTTCCTAAGAGGAATACTGATATGCAGTGGTAAGTGGGAGGATAGTAAAACTCGATGAAAATCAGAGTAATACTATTCCTGGCACCTATTCCTTAATGGAACATAAATAGTTCATCAAGGATGAAACTATGCCATTAATCTTCGAATACACAAGAACAGCGTAAGTCGGAGAGAGTCAAAAAACAACCTGGGGTATGTGTACGTCAAGGCCAAAAACGTACTGCCCTTCACGCCAAACTGCAACAGTCCACTGTCCTTGCAAAACAGAATTTCGGGTCTCAAAACGAAGCTCCAAACTCCATCGGATGAGTCCCGCCTCATGGTCGAACCTCCCTACCACCTTCGCAAGACTTGTAAGTGTGCTAGCACTTGATTTCTCACCATGAGAAACCACTCTTGGCTTCCCTTTGTTCACGCCATTTCTGGTTCCAAACCAGTGAAGATTTTCTTCATTTGGGTGTGAGAGAAGAGAGAAATGAGAGAGAAGAAGTTTTGTGTTAAGTTAAAATGATTTACCAAAAATCAATTTATATTTATGCCATAATTTTTATTAAATTAATAATAAAATTATGACACAAAACATGCAATGGCTTAGAGTGTCAAACACTCAAACTCCATGCAATGACATTGAGTGCAATGTACACAATCTATATGCAAAGCATTAGAATGACATGTGTCATGTGGGCCCCACACGTTTCCAAATGAAAGTGGGCCCACGTGCACTCACGCGTTCGGGTTCGATATTTCCGAAATACCGAGCTTACGTCGCGACGTTAATTCAATCGAATTTAAATAAATAATTGCGCCTGGCGAAATTATTATTTACGTCGCTAACGAATTAATTCTAAATTAACTCGTTTGCCCGAATTAAAATCTAATTTTAATTCCGCGTCGAAATCTAATTTCGTTTAATATATCGAATATATTAATTTACCGATTAATTCCAAATTAATCGTTATCTCTCTCTAGACGATATTTTATCCTAGATAAAATATCTCCGTAATTAATCCTAGATTAATTTTCTCTCTCTTCTTATTTATAATCCCAGATTATTCAAGAGTGCGAGTTGTGCGTCATCGGTGGATTATCGGGAAGCGACCCATGAGATCCCCGGATAATCTGGCAGTAAATACGGTCGTCGGAGTATCCGAATCACGTACGTACCAAGTACTACGTTCTACCGATTTACGAGACAAGGTCGACTCCTAGCAAAGCACCAAGTCTACCTAATTCTCCGGACATATCCATTAAAGAATATTTAAGATCTGTATCAAGCGTAGTATACTAATGTATTGTGCGTATCGGCCCAGTATCGGATAGTCACGTGCTAGGGCTGGGGCTGGATAAGTGTCTGCCCCGTCCGAAACACATATCGGATGTCTGGTAACTAGTCTCTATAATCGGATATTCATGACCTGGTCATAATATCACGATTGGATGCGCATCTCTTAGAGCACTAATACCGTATCCTGCGTGACATCATCTCCACTATGACTGAAGTGATACTTCCGTCTTGACATCACATCCAATACACTACGATTCTCAATATACCCGGCATTGGCGTATACAGAACCGGTTACAGTCCTAGACGACCTCAACTAAAGTATATCGATTGTCGTAAGCATTAGCGATGTAAGTCTCAGGTTAAGACTATACACACCTACCTTGATTTCGGCCTCCCATAGACACATATTCATAATACCAATGGGATTCCGAGGGGTCTATCCAGAGCGAAGCTGTTTCCCGTACCATCGGTGAAACACGACCTCCTATCGCACTTGCACAAGTATCCAATACTTATATATATGAGAACTATGCCGTTGTGCCCTCACAACGCGCACAAGTGCAATACTAGCCTATTCCGCATTATCGATGTCCAGTCTCGATAATACTACGGCTAGGGATATTTAATGATTAATCCTTCGTGGACTGATACTGTCTCATATCATCTCAATCCAGGAACTAATCATAGGGACCTCTCTTCATTTATATATCTATGGTGATCTAATCACAAATGACGAGAGTGCAATTTCCTTGTTACATAGTTAATTTGCTACAACAACACAATGATCTGTGCAAATAGTGACGCTATAGGTCATTTTGTCCAACAATCTCCCACTTGGCACATAGCCAGTCACTCGAGTGTCTAACACCCGAACTATGTACAATTCGCTCAAATTGCTGAGGAAAGGTTTTCGTCAGCGGATTTGCTTAATTATCGTCTGACGCGATTTACACGATCATCACATCGCCACGATGTATGATCCGAACGAATCAGATGATATAGAAGTATATATCTGGATCGTTGATGAGACCTTTAATTCTTTAGCCTGTGCTGACGCCTAGCTCAGCTGCTAACAGAATCATATCTAATCTAATTAGATTTATTATCGATCCAAATGGCTTCTATTGCTGCCTCAGCTGCATCAATAATCCACATTTGTTGTTTATTCGGCAGCAGTTATCTTGCTCGGAATATTTCCAGCTCACTGTCCCGTTATTCAAACTTTATAGTACTGTAGTATTTAATCGTTTTGGAAACTTGCAGTAGTGATCCCAGTCACTTCAAGTTCTCCTTCTCCATAGTTTAAGACACATCTTTAGTTCTCTAAGATACTAACAGATGTCCTTAAATTCAATCCAGTGACTATCACTTGGATTGACCTGATTGTGACTCCATATGCTCGAAGCGTATGAGACACCAATACAAGTACATTTTAAATGTACAATTTCCCAGAGAGTGTTAACAACTCCAAATCTATCCCAATAGATCTTTATTCCTTGAATAAAGGTTGTTACTCCCCATAATTCTACGGAGAATTTCTATTGAAAGAATATCTATGAAAGCCAAGCTTTCACCAATTGCTTTATGGGAATTTCACTGTCAGTGCGCTCTCCCACTAACCTCCTTATATACACAAGAATTATTTCGTTTTGAGTTAAATCATAAACCATTATGATTATTTCAAAACGTCAGTTCCAAGAACCTTATGCTTGCATCAATCCAAACATGGATCGAATAACCCGCAAACCTTGTTTGTCGGTTATATAAAATCGTCAGGATGTTGTAAACATCCTCCAAAAGGTTTCCTTTTCAGGAAAGCGATTTTGATTTATAACTGACATATTTCATAAATGAAATATATAGTTATTTTCAAGCATTTTCAAAATGGACTTACCATGGCAACAGGTAAAAGGTTGAACCGTTATTAACACAATGTTGATAACGATACCTTTCCGTCAAAAGCCTAGCTTTGTAAGTTGGTATGTTGTCATCCATGTATGTCTTCCTTGAAGACGTATAATGTACCATAGGCACAACGCCTTGTGGTACAACAACTAGTATCCATAATAGTCGTTATACATGGAATCCATTTCGGACTCATGGCACTTTGCCATAACAGGGAGTCGATACCTCGTATCTCTTCCTCATAATGTAGTCGGATGGTACACCTCCATAAGATTGACATCTTAATGAGGTTAGATAAGAAACCCATACCCTAGGTTGTTTTCTGACTCTATCCGATCTACCCGATTTCTTGTGTATTTGAAGATTAATGGTACAGATTCATCATAGATGAATTGTTTGTGTTCCATTAAGTGTTGGGGTTGGTGCTCAGAGCGCCAATCCGGACCGTATTTATGTATGATTCATGAATACGAACATCCCCTTATTCCATAATACTACTTACTTAGTGGTTGCACCTCTTGTTTTTATATACGTATTCGATCTGATTACGATTAGATTGAAACTAAATGTGGTTTAGTGATATGTATATATTAGACAAAGACCCGATAATATATAATGCAATACACAGTTACAAAGATAGTTTGTAATTGACATTGGGAAGTGTTATTGCTAAAGATATATATTATCAAATAAAGTTCCTGGTCAAGATTCACTAACACGGGTCGGTTAGTCAAATCTGCTGAGACCAGTACATGTCGTATATCGAGACTTGGTCCGATGGTTTATCCCAATGAACCATGAGTCTAGGGAGACTCATATAGACGGTGTAGGTGTTATAGTGTATAAACACTGAACGGCTCACCGAAGATTCTTAATGGATGGTACGCCAACGTCAATAAGAATCTTCTCGGGTTGAGTAGCATAGTGGTCCTTCGACTTGAGATACCACTGTGGATGTATGAGACATCCTCCACACTTAGATGGCAGTCACGTCACCGATCTATTTAGATCAGACCTCCGCCTGTTCGTTGGGTGTGGACCGATCCTCAGGATATCCTGTGTGTGTCAAGATAGGATCCGTCAGTTCTGTGTACAGAGCATAGGTAGTCCATATATTATTAGCAGTCTGTTAAATCTGTGGCCACAGTATACATCGGAAGTAAGTTCCGAGTGTTATTTAGAGATTGCTAATAGATACGTCGACGAGATAATACCTATAGAGATTTGACGTTTACATCTATATCTCTGGGATTATCTGGATACCTGTGACGGAGGGATTATACGTATGCAATGACCTCGACCTGTATGATTCAGAGAGATTATCCGTGATCGTCATAATCTACGGGTTGGATAGATTATGGACACGAAATTGGATTTCGTGACGGATATACCTGAATCTAGAGAGTCTCATAATGAAACATACTCGTAGAGCACTAGGGCAACTTTTATGAATAATGATGATTATTTATAAATCGTTTAAACGTTAAACGAAAGATACATGCGAACGGGCCGAACCGTCATTTCCTAATTAATGTGTATTTGTATTTAATATATGATATTATTAAATACACATTAATAAATAGTCAAATAAAGGTATTTGACATATATCATCAATATATGTATTTGAGATATTTAAAGTAAATATAATACATATATTTGATATATTTGTATTTAATTAATTATTAATTATTTAATTGTTAATGATTAATATAATTAAAATATAAATATCTCACCAAATGATAAAGTTAGGAAATGATTATAAGTGTAAATGTTTGACTTTACATTAAAAGAAAAGGTTGTCAAATTGAATTTGACTTCCTTGGATATTTATTTTAAATTGTTAAAATTAAAATATTTTTTCTTTATTTTTTTGCTAAATTTCGGCCAAGACCTTAAATAAATATAAGTGTTATATTTTTAAGTTGCAATTGTTGACTTAGTGAATAATTCATTAAAGTGTAATGATTTAGAAAACAAGTTGACAAGTTGTAACTTTAATGAAACAAAATAATATCTAGATATTATTTCTTCACCAAATTTCGGCCAAGGCTTATTTGGAGGAGGTATATATTGTTTTGTTTCATTTTTAGGGTTAAGAAGTTCATATACACAAAATAAACATAAAAGAAAGTTGAGAGAAAAGCTTGAAGGCTAAAGGAGAGAAAAGGCTTGAAAATTGGATTTTGTAAGTCTTTCTTTAAAGCTTTCAACATGGAAATTGTTTCTAACATACTTGGCATCATTTTGTGTTGCTTTGATGTTCTTTTCTTTTATAGTTTATGTTTATTTGGTTTTGAACTTTGATGAAAGTGATGAGCATGTATAATGGAGAAAGCTTGTGACTAGTGTAGTTATAAGTATTCTTTTATGGTTTTGGAAACCTTGTTGCCATTCTAGAGTTGTTGACCACTCTTAAATGACCTAGAATTGTTCTATAGTTGTTTCATTGTGTTGAGACTTGATTGGATGGAAGAAACATGATTGAAGTATTAGATTTAACCAATTTGGTCAAATTTGTCCAATTTGAAGAAATTGAAAAATTAGGGTTTAAGACCTTGTCCAAATTTGGGGCTTTTCATATTTGTTGTGCATTTGGATGTGTATATGATGCATATAAAGTTTCATGTTCATTGGATTACATCTTGATGTGTTTTGATGCATGAAATGACAAAGTGCACAAATGGCACCCTTAATGGTGCATTCGGCCAAAGTGAGAAAATTTGGGGATTTGGTTGCTTTTGGTGTTTTGATGTTTTGAACATGCTAAGTTCATCTTAGAAATGATTTAGAATCATTCAAAATTGATTAGATCAATTTCGGACTAAAATGGACAAAATACCATATAAGGGTAATTTGGTAATTTCACTTGAATATGATTCATTTGAAATTTTATTTCATAATTTGATTATTGGAATATTAAATAAATATGTTTATTTAATTAATCCGAGAAAAAGTTTTGAAATCGGAAGATTCGATCTCCCGCCGCTTCCGCTGCGTTACCGGATATTCCCCCTAAAACCCCTACATTAAGGACTTCGTGCTATGAATAGTATTACTCCGATTTTCATTGAGTATCATTATCCTCCCACTGACCACTGCATATCGGTTTCCTCTCAGGAAAACCGCATGGTGAGCAACAATCACATTGTTCTCATGTGGGATTTATAAGTACTATACTTATGGTTTCCCTTAGGATAACCTATATTGGCACTAATCCAATTTGGGTTCTTAGTTTGGTATCATCCAAACTTTATGCCTGGCATACCCAAATTATCAGGAATGAGAAACCTCGTTTCTTTCCTGTTCATATCCTATATGATATCTGTCAAACAGATTTATATGGAACCTTATTCTAAATAAGTTTTTCACTGTTAATACATATCCTGTAGAAGGAAATAGTAGCTCAGAGCGACTCGTGATAAACCTTATCATGTCCAACAAAATTCGGTTTTAGTTCAGACACACCGTCTAACCGACGTGTCTCGGGAGGAGTCCTCACATGAAAGAACACCGTACTATTTCATTTATATATGAAACTACTGCTTAAGTATGTTCCATTTCGGTCTTACCGTGGCGGAATAACACTATAGCTGATCTGTTTGTTTTCTTCGTGTCGAAACTTCAAAAGTTTCTGATCTGTGTTCTTCAAAAGAACACATAACCACAACGTGATGCTACATCCGTTAAGGTCACGAAATATTCATGTTCACATCTAGCCTAGCTAGATATGGGCCCACTTACTTCACCATGAATAGGGCTAACAGATCGGTGGCCCTTTTACTATTACCAAGTAAATAGTATTTTAGGTTTTAACCTAATAAACTAGATTCGTAGACATTATTTGAATAGTCAAATCAGTCCTAGTACCCACTCTTCAAAAGTGTGGATATACGAGTCTCGTTTAATTGTGTCCCAGACAACAATGCCACAAATAAGTCTCTATTGATCAAATCAATT
>SKCR01012093.1:0-31620 GCA_019454045.1 Zanthoxylum bungeanum
ATATTATCAAATAAAGTTCCTGGTCAAGATTTACTAATACGGGTCGGTTAGTAAAATTCTCTGAGACCAGTACATGTCGTATATCGAGACTTGGTCCGATGGTTTATCAGAATGAACCATGAGTCTTGGGAGACTCGTATAGACGTGTAGGTGTTTATTTGATAAACACTGAACAACTCACCGAAGATTTCCTAATAGACGGTACACCAAAGTCAATATGAATCTTCTCGATTCGAGTAGCATAGTGGTCATTCGACTTGAGATACCACTGTGGATATATGAGATATCCTCCACACTTTGATGACAGTCACATCACCAATCTATTTAGATCAGAACTCCACCTATTCATTGGGTGTGGACTGATGCTCATGATATCTTGTGAGTATCAGACAGAATCCTTCAGTCTTGTGTACAGGGCATATGTATCATGTACGTATTTGCGATCTAGTAAATCCATGGCCGTGGTATACCTCGGAAGCGAGTTCCGAGTGTTATTTAGAAATCGTAAATTTTAAAGTCGACTATATTATACCTTAGGGATTTGACGTTCTTATTTATATCCCTGGTATAATATTGATAGCCTGTGACAAAGAGATTATATGTATGCAATGACCTCGACTTGCATAGTTTAGCGAGATTATCCGTGGTCGTCATAATTCATGAGTGGGTGAATTATGAACATGAAATTAGATTTCGTGATAGATAAACCTAAACTTAGAGAGTCCCACAATATGAAGTGTACTCGTTGAGCACTTGGACAACGCATTATGAATAATATAGATTATTCATAACACTTCATCGGATTAAATGAGTTAATTCGAATCGTTTAAATGGTTAAACGAAAATACATACATTAATGGCATTTCAGTCAATTAATAATTAATGTGTATTTGTATTTGATACAAGATTTGATTTGATACATATTAATTAATTTTTAAATGAGACTTTGACACATGCCATTAATATATGTATTTGTTATTTAGTGTAAATAAAAATACATATATAATAATAATCGCATTAATTAATTATTTAGATGTTTAAATGTTAAATATCTAGATAATTAAATTATTTTAATATTACATAATTGTTATGCAATATGTTTGATTATTATTGATTACATGTGACATGATTCTATTAAGCTTGAAGTTTGCAAATTGGATTTGTTAACTTAAAGCTTATTATTATTATTTAATTAGATTAATTGACCAAATGACCAAAATGCCCTTCTTTTACCCCTAAAGTCGGTTAGGATTGATATTTAAAGTGAGAAAGTTTTGTTTCTCATTCATAAGACCTACATGGACGAACCTAACAAGCATAAAAGCACCCAAAAATTTGTTTGAAGAAACAAGGAAGAAAGTGAAGAAATCAAGAAAAAGATTGAGGAAATTAGGAGATTAGGAGGTAATCTTCATAACTCTTAAACTTAGAAAGTTTGTTTCTTATTCTTGAGCATCTAGACAAGTTTTAGGGTTTCTTATTTTCTTATATTTTGGGGCTTTTTGATTTGGAGGATGGATTTGAAGGCTAGATGCATGTGTGAAGTTTGATTGAATAATATTAGTGTAATAGTAGTTCAATTTTATCATTTGATGACTTGGTGCCATTCTAGAGTGTTATGACCACTCTTATAACTCCTAGAATTGTTCTTGGGTTCTTCATTTGTGCTGACTTTGATTGGTTTAAGTATTAATATGATTAATATTGAGAAAATTGGATTTAAAGCATGAAAAATGATATTTTTGGTTACCAAATCAGATCTGGAATTTTTATAATTTTGTTGAAAAAAAGTATGTTTTATAAATGTATTGGATGTGTTTTGGGCATTGGAACAATTTCTGGAAATTGTTTCGGAGTTGAAATATGCGAAAACGGCGAAAAACGGCGTTACCGGGTGAGTTTCGGTCTTATCGGATGTCCACTGTCCAAACAGTGAATTGGCCACTGTTTGGGCAGCCCATGATCTGCCCAAGTACTATTGGGGCTGACCTGGGCTACCCTCATGTGTATTGGTTGTTCGGTTTTTATGCCATTTTGCGGAAAAAAAATTTCGTTAAAGTATCGCGATGTTTTTAACCTATTTATCTCGTTATTTGATATCGAATAAATATGTTTAGGTGAGATATGAATGAATTTTTCATATTGGATATTGAATAATTTATTTGGTAATTTTAAAAGTTTTTAAAGTTGCGATTTCGCCCGAACCGCGAGCTTCCGCTGCGCCCGCGTTAAAACCCCAAAAAAATGGTATCAGAGCAGGTCTGATCTTTCATCCATTACATTTTTCATGCTTGATATATGATATATAATCCAATTTTGATATTTGCACATGTATGTAATTTAGATGTTTCTTAATTTTTCGGTTATACTTTAATTGAAACCATAACGAAATTTAATGGTTAAGTTAAGTTATGTTTTCCTAGGTAGAATTGAACTGTTGAGAAATTGATCTAGATTAAAATCTGGATTTGATGTAGAGCAAAGAACCTCTTTAGGAATATCCCCGCCTAAATAAGACATTAAAGTAATTAGTATTAGGAATACTTTTTCTTGGTCCGCCTTGTAAGTACGGATGCAAATGATTTCCTGATGCTGTAGCTGTATCGTGCCAAAGCTGTGTAGTTATGGCTGATGGTAGTTCATTTGCGCCAGTAGAACTTATATGATAAGAGACAAATTCAAGTGAAAGTGAAAATCTTGAATGTGCCAAAGCTGTCAGGACTACATCGGTAGCTTGAGTTTGTCATTGACAAGTGAAGCCTTGATACGCCTCATTGTGAACGTGCCAAAGCTGTCATAATGAGAAACAGTCAGGACCAAAATCAGAAGTCACAGTGAGTGTGATTGACAATGAGTTGTCTACCTGTGAATATACGTAGGCGAGAACGTGCCAAAGCAGTGAGTCGAAATATATTCATGGGGTCCACTTCTCACTATGGAATTCAATTTAATTATTGGATTCCTGTTTTTCGTTGGGGATTATGGTATTATGTAAAGTAGTGGGAGGCATTGCTGGGTTAAAAATCCATAACTAAGGCATTGTGTAATATTATGAAAATTGTTGCTTATGTTTCCTTTATTCTATAGTGTTGATAGAACTGAACTTTTAATCCACTGCATACATATTTTATATATGTTTTCTGACTTTCCTTATGGTTGCAGTTTTCTAGAATATGTTCTAGATTAAGAGTAGGCTTGGATATTATTAGATTAGTCTAAACCATCGGGAACTATTGTTCCAATTTTCTTTGAAAATCAATATGGTTAGTAACTTAGTTTCTAAGTCACGATAGGTAATCTAAATAAATATATGTTTTAAGATATAATAGTCTAGAGATAATAGTTTCTTTTGCAGTAAGAATTGACGTGAATTAGTTAATGTCTCTAAATTCTGACTGGCATTAAGAAAACCCCATTATGTATTTGTTTATCTGAAAATGACGTTTCTTAGTTTTAGTGACCTTTAGAGGTAATGTGTCTGACACAGTTTGCTAATCAATTATTTGCAATTGTTGTGAATAGTTGAAGAAAAATAATAAAGCTAAAGAAAAGAGATGCGTATAGTTGTCTGTAGAGAATATTGATTCTCACAATACGACAACTATATGTATTGGATACCAGATCTTCCGTCTAGTTATTTAAAATAATGTTTAATGATTGTTTTTGATATTTGATATCAGAACTTGCGACTATTGGATGATTACTTGTTCTTTATAAACAATTGTTACATATTTTAATACGACTAGTAGTGTCATTAAAAAAGAGATAAACATTAAGAAAAATATTCGGTTAAGTGAATAACTCAGAACAGTGCTTTATGAGATTTTATCATTTAAGCATTAGATGCTTATTCCGTATGGTAAAATATGTTCTGATACGAGATCACACCACATATTCTTATCCATTTAATGAATATTGTATTCGGGAATGTGATTAAATTTCATTTAACCAATGATCGTCATTGGACCACATATTTATTAAACTAATACATTGGATGTATGTAGTTTAATGAATTATAAATTGCCTTGGATAGTTTGTTGGACAATTATGACCCATAGCGTCACTATTTGTAAAAGACATTGTGTTTTTGTACAAATTAATTATGTAGCAAAGGAAATTGCCTTTTATCATTTCGTAATTAGATTACTTAAATGTGTGAATGATGAAAGTCCTTATGATTAGTTCCGGATTGAGATGATATGAGACAGTATCAATCCACGACGGTTTAATAATTAAATATCCCTAGTCGTAGTATTATCAAGACTGGACATCGATAATGTGGAATAGACTAGTATCACACTTGTGCGTGTTATGGAAGCGTAACAGCATAGTTCTAATATATTTAAGTATTGGATACTTATGCAAGTGTGGTATGAGGTTGTGTTTACCGATGGTACGGAAACAGCTTCGCTCTGGATAGACCCCTCAGAATCCCATTGGTAGTATGACTATGTGTCTATGGGAGTCCGCATCAGGGTAGGTGTATTTGGTCTTAACCTGAGACTTGCATCGCTAGTACTTGCGACAATCAATACGCTTTGGTTTTGGTCGTCCAGGACTTTAACAGGTTCTGTGTACGCCTCTTCTGGGTTTATTGAGAATCGTAGTGTATTGGGTGTGATGTCAAGATGTAAGTATCACTTCAGTCATATGGAGACGATGGTCACGTAGGGATACATAACTGGTTCTCTAAAGGGTTGCAACCATCGGGATAATATGACTAGGTCATGATTATCCGATAATAAAGAGACTAGTTGCTAGTGATCCGACATATGCTTCGTACGGGGCATACACTATTCCAGCCCCAGGCCTTGCATGTGACATCCGATACTAGATCGCAATACGCAATACTACGTATACTACGCCTGACATAGATTATATATTCCATTAAGAATATTTCTGGAGAATTGGGTAGGCATGGCGCTTTGCTAGAAGCCAACCTTGTCTCGTAAATCGGTAAGAACGTAGTACGAGGTACGTACGTGTTCGGATAGTCCGACGACCGGATTTACTGCCAACATATCCAGGGATCTCTTGGGTCATTTCCTGAAGATTCACCGATGACGTATGATTCGAACTTTATTAATCTGGGATTAATAGCGGAGAGACTTTATCTGGGATAAAGTACTATTTGAAGAGAGAGAACGATTAATTTGGAATTAATCGATAAAATAATATATTCGATATATTATACGAAATTAGATTTCGACGCGGAATTAAAATTAGATTTTAATTCGGGCTAACGGGTTAATTTAGAATTAATTCGCTAGCGATGTGAATAGTAATTTTGCTAGGCATAATTATTTAATTGAATTTGATTTAATTACGTCGCAACGGAAAATTCGTTAATTCGGAATTAACGAACCCGAGCCCGGAATTTGTTTGCGGGCCCACTTCGATTTTGAATCAAGTGCGGCCACAAGTCACATCGCGATTCACATCACTCGTCACTTTAGTGATATATGTCAAGTCACATTTTTGGTGAGTTACATGCAGTCACTATTCATGATGTTGGTTGGTGTGGACATTTAATGCAATTTTGGAGCCAAAATTTTGGTTGACTTTTTGAAAGCATACACCAAATTTTTGGTAATTGATTTTATTATGTTTTGGAAAAACAAATACCAAAAACAGAAGAAACTCTCTCTCTCCCTTTTTTGCTCTAAAACCGTGAGCCTCCTCTATTGAAAGAAGAATTGTTTTTCTTTCAAATCTTGCTAGCACACTACAGGATCAATACAAGGTGATAAGGAAACCGAACTTAGAGCTTGGAATCCCTTGGAAGCTTGGAGCTTGTTCATCTTCATCAACAAAATCTTGCCTTGGCCGAAAGCTTCAACAAGGAGGAAATTTTTGTTGATCTTCGCATCCAAAAGCCGATCTTTGTAAGTATGATTTCGCCATACTTCTTATGAGTATTCATTCTTTTCATTGCTTATATTGATCTTGGGACCACCTTAGAAACCAACAATGGTATCATGAAGCAAGGTTTAAGCATGAAAAATATTATGGTAAAATTTGGGTAAAAATGATTTGAGCATGATTTGATAAATTGATTGATTGAGTATGCTTGAATGATGATAACATAGTGTTATGCATGATCAATTTCATGAATAATGAATTGGATTAATTTTCCCCTTAATCTTGGCTTGGCCGAGAGTTTGGTACCCTATAAAGTCATGGTATTTTTTGTTCTTTTGATCATTGGATGAGTAAAAAGACTTGGGTGATGTTGATTTAAGATTCAATCGGATTGAAAACGAAATCGGACAAATAAAGCCCTCGAATGCCGTGAGTTGATAAGCATGTAATGAGATGATTTTTTGATTCAAAAATATTGGACATGAGTTGAACAAATTAATACATGATTAATTGATTAAATTTGTATTTTGGAAAAATTAATTTAAATAATCAATTAATGTATTACACTTGAATTAATTGAATTTTGAAATTTGGAAAATTGAAATTTAATTAATTGGGCTTGATTTTGAATTGGGCTTATAATTGTTGTATTTGGGCATAATGGGCTTGGTTGGGCCAAGTTGGTTTAGGCCAATTGGATTGGATCCAAATTGGGGCTAAATCATTCCATTAAGTCCAAATATAACAAATGGGCTTTAAATGTTTAATTGGGCCTAAATTGGTTTCTAGGCAAATGAGGGTGATTCTTTAATTGGGCTTTGGTATTTGGGTTTTACCCACATTGACCAAAGTCCATGCTTTATGAAATTAATTGAAAGTCCATTGGACTTTAATTAAATTACATTAGATGTTAATTGGGCTTTGAGACCCATTAAGATTATATTTGGAATCTAAGTCGTTAAAGCGCATTAAAAGTGTAGTTATTTAATTTAGAATTAAATATTGAATTAGTATTGAATACATATTAAATTGGATTTAATAAGTAGTTCGATTTAATTCAAGAATTCGTACTTTGAGTACTTATTCTAAATCAAGTTGGACTCGCGCAAATCAAATCATTGTTTGAACATGGATGATCACTAATATTCAAAGATTAATTAATTTGATTAGATTGATTGAATAACATGCTTGAATGAATACATGAATGTGATGAATGAATAGCGTATATCAGATGGATATTACAAGGGAAAGGGCAATTTTGGAAATTATTGTAAATTTAGAATTTATAAATTGGACCTGCGTGTCCAGCATTCTCTCTTTATTAATTCTTTGTATTCTCTTCTCACCTAATTCCCCTCAATGTTAATGAGGTTTCTTTTATTGTATTATGTAATTGGGTAGAAGTTGGAATAGTGCTAGCCGGGGAGAGGAAATGGAGTGATTTGTTCTAGGAACAATTTGTCAAATATCCATCCGCATATCGTTATTAATTTACTTTCTGCGCCTTATTATGCTTTTAGAATGCATGTTTAAGGGTGTATGATGAGACCTAACAAAGATAATAAATTGGTTGCCAATTTACGCGAAAAACCCTCAAAACATATTAAGCGTTTTCCTTCCATTGAGTGATTCTTACTTAAGATCCAAGATTGGCACTGGTTTTTGGCCAAACTCAAGACCTTTGTCAATTGCGGATGTGTTTTAATCATGAAAGCTTTGTTCCATATCGGTGTCTTGTCCAAGTTGTGATTTGTTGGCCAAAGTCAAGATCACTTCTTGTCCATCGACATTGATTACGAAGCTTTCCAAGGTCAATGGGTCCCGCTTAACTGGAATCATTAAGTTTGTTGTGCCAAAGCCAAGACTTAGTTGATTCAGAGGAAAAGGTTAGGAAAATATATTGGATATATTGGCATATATATTGTATATATGTTTCAGACTTGGAGGTCCACGTACCGGATCTAGGAATTGGATGAGATCCAATTGATCTTCGAGATCTACCTAGTTAAATATCATACAGCTTGTTGGCCAAGTCAAGGTTGTGTGTTATTTAACGGGATCCTAGCCCACTAGGAAACTAGGTTTCCCGAGTACTCCACAGAGGGTTAGAGGCTCATCGAAAAATAGTGGGAGGCTAGTATTGAATTTGCAATTTCGTTCAAATACTTAGCTTTACGTGCTTTCAAATTATTCCGTCAAAATTATTTTATTAGTTGGACAAATATTGTGTTATTTTTCTTGTAACAGTTAGACTGTACCCTTACATTGTTAATTGGATAGTTGGACTATCGCAATTAAAATGACTGGAAAGAACAGTGTCCGGGACATCATCTTGGGCGATAATGTCTTTAACGGCACTAACTTTTCCTATTGGGAAATGAATCTAAGGATAGTCTTTGGATCCGAGAGGCTGCTATATACTATAGAGAGACCTCTTGGGCCTAAGCCCAGATCTGATCAGTTGATCGAGCTAGAGCTTTGGAAGACTCATAGCGATGACAACGCAACTGCTCAATCTATTATGCTTGCTACTATGACTCAGCAATTCCGTCGACAGAACAAGGGATTGGATCACTATAACATGTTGGCGAAGTTGAATGATCTACACCGATCTAATCTTAGATCGCAAAGATATGAGTTACAGAAGAAACTCTTCCGCGCTCGGATGTCGGAGGGTACATCTGTTGAACATCATGTGACACAGATGATTACCGACATCGAACAACTTGGACAAATGAGGATTGTCTTTGAGATAGAGACCTCTATAGATTTGATCTTACAGTCTCTCCCCGACACTTGGAGTGGGTTCATCATGAACTATAATATGATGAACCAAGAGCAGACTCTTGGAGAGTTGATGTCCACGCTGCGTGAGGCAGAAAATGAGCTTCTTAAGGGCAAGAAGCGCGAGGCGCTCTTCGCTTCTACATCTCGGACTCCGAGGGCTGGGCCCAAGGCGACTGGAGGTGTCAAGAAGAAGAAGAAGATGTAGGGCAAGGCCAAATCGTCAAAGGCTTCTGGGAAGCCCAAGGACAAATCCCAAGATGTTTGTCTTCAGTGTGGACAGCAGGGTCACTGGAAGCGTGACTGCCGTGAGTACAAGGCACTTAGGAAGGAAATCAAGGCGGGCAAGGCACTGGCCTCATGTATGTTTGTTATAGAAATAAACATGACTACTTCTAGTTTTAAAAATTGGATTTTTGATTCTGGTTGTGGTACTCACATTTGTACTGATGTGCAGGATCTGCGGATTAGCAGGAGACTGGCTTCAGGAGAGATTGACCTCCGTGTTGGAAATGGGACTCCAGTCGCCGTTTTGGCCGTTGGCACTTTTGTTTTAGAACTGCCCTCGGGGCATGTACTTGAACTTACAGACTGTTATTATGTACCTAGTTTGACTAGGAATATTATTTATGTATCTATGTTAGCCCAATGTGGGTACATTTTTGTATTTAGAAACACTGGGTGTTTTATGTATAAAAATGATATAGAAATTTGCACTGCTGTCGTAAATAATGGTCTTTATATTTTGAATATAAACCAATCTCAAAATGTACAAACAAAGGCTTAAAGTAAGCCATAAAGATGAAACTTATATGTGGCATTGTCGTCTGGGACACATAAACAAGACTCGCATATCCACACTTTCGAAGAGTGGGTACTTGGACGGATTTGATCCAAATTCATATGACGTGTACGAATCTTGCTTATTAGGAAAATGCCTAAATCACATTTTAGCGGTAAATGTGTACGTGCCACTGAACTGTTAGCCCTTGTTCATAGTGACGTTTGTGGGCCCATGTCTAGCCAGGGTAGAGGTGAATATGAATACTTCGTAACCTTTGAGGATGATGCATCATGTTATGGTTATGTGTATCTTATGAGACACAAGTCGGAAACTTTTGAGAAATTCAAAGAGTTTCGACACGAAGTTGAAAAACAGACTGGTAAAAGTATTAAGACATTACGGTCGGACCGTGGCGGCGAATACTTGAGCAATGTGTTTCTTGACTACTTGAAAGAATATGGTATTCTTTCACAGTGGACTCCTCCCGGAACACCGCAATTAAACGGTGTGTCCGAACGGAGAAACCGAACCTTATTAGACATGGTAAGGTCTATAATGAGTCGCACCGAGCTACATATTTCCTTATGGGGATATGCATTAAACAATGCAATACTTATTTTGAATAAGGTTCCGTCAAAGTCTGTTCAACAGACTCCGTATGAGATATGGACAGGAAAGAAACCGAGTTTCTCATTCCTGAAGATTTGGGGTTGCTGGGCATACGTCAAATGTTTGGAGGGTACCAAACAAGAACCCAAATCGGATAAATACTTATTTGTAGGATATCCTAGGGAAACCAAAGGATATTACTTCTATCACCCACGAGAGAACAAAGTTTTTGTTGCTCTACATGCGGTTTTCCTTGAGAAGGAATTCCTAAATGCAATGATAAGTGGGAGGAAAGTAGAACTCGATGAAAATTGGAGTGATACTGTTCCTGGCATAGAATCCTCAACGGAACATGAACAGTTCATCAGGGATGAAGCTGTACCACAATCTTCGAATACACAAGGACCGCGTAGGTCGGAGAGAGTCAGAAAACAACCTGAGAGGTATGGATTTCTGATCTCACCTCATGTGGATATTAATCTTATTGAGGAAGACGAGCCGGCTACGTGTGAGGAAGCGATACAAGATATCGATTCCGCTTTATGGCAAGATGCCATGAAGTCCGAAATGGATTCCATGTATACCAACCAAGTTTGGACACTGGTTGATGCACCAGAAGGCGTAAAGCCTATTGGTTGCAAATGGATCTTCAAGAGGAAGACCGACATGGATGGAAACATACAAACGTACAAAGCTAGGCTTGTAGCGAAGGGGTATCGTCAACGACATGGTGTCGATTACGACGAAACTTTCTCACCCGTTGCCATGATTAAATCCATTCGGATAACGCTTGCTATTGCTTCATATTTTGATTACGAGATATGGCAGATGGACGTCAAAATCGCTTTCCTTAACGGAAACCTGTTGGAGGATGTTTATATGCAACAGCCTGACAGTTTTGTCGTGCCTAAACATGCAAACAAGGTTTGCAAGTTAAATCGGTCCATTTATGGACTGAAGCAAACATCGCGTTCTTGGAACCAACGTTTTGATGAGATCATAAAAGAATATGATTTCGTTCAAAACGAAGATGATCCTTGTGTATACAAGAAGGTTAGTGGGAGCGCACTGACTTTCATTGTCCTTTATGTTGACGATGTATTGCTTATGGGCAATGACATTCCCATGTTAACATCGGAAAAAGCTTGGCTTTCATTAAAATTCTCCATGAAAGATCTGGGAGAAACAGCCTTTATTCTGGGAATAAAGATCTACCGGGATAGATCTAGAAAGCTGCTTGGACTCTCCCAGAGCACGTACATTGACAAAGTGTTGAAAAGATTCAACATGGATCAGTCCAAGAGGGGACTGTTGCCAGTGTCACATGACGTCACTCTATCTAAGGACATGTGTCCTAAAAATCAAGATGAGAGAGACAACATGAATCGGATACAGTTCGCCTCGGCATTCAGATCAATCATGTATGCCATGATATGTACACGACCTGATGTCTCATATGCTTTGAGTATGTGTAGTCGCTATCAGGCCGATCCAGGTGAAGGTCACTGGATATCGGTTAAGAATATCCTTAAATATCTTAGACGAACTAAGGATGCTTTCTTAATCTATGGAGATGGAGAACTTGAGGTAACTGGGTATACCGATGCAAGTTTCCAAACCGATAAAGACGACTGTAAGTCGCAATCTGGGTACATGTTTTGTTTAAATAACAAAGCAGTGAGTTGGAAATCTTCCAAGCAAGAGACTGTTGCCGATTCAACAACAGAAGCGGAGTATATCGCTGCAGTTTAGATCTGAAAATTCCTAATTGGATTAGGATTAGTTCTGTTAGCAGCTGAGCCCGTTACATTGTATTGTGACAATAACGGGGCTATAACGCAAGCTAAGGAACCGCGATCTCATCAACGATTGATGAGTGGTAATTATATCACTATTTCCCACTCAGTTAACCTAATATTTTGTATAGTTTCTCGGGTTTTGTGAACGTTTTGATGTGTTTTATTGTTATTTTGCAGATAAATAAAGTTTGGAAAGCATTGGAAGCAATTTGGGGCCAAAACATTGAAAAAGGATGAAAATGGAATTTTTGTATTTTGGCCGCGTCGCGACGCGCAAGCCTTCTGCGTCGCGACGTCTAACGTGCGCCGCCTGCTAACTTGCGCCGGACACGTGGACCAGTCAGAAGAAATTTGCTAAAATGCGCCGGATGCTAACGTACACCGATCATGCTAACGTGCGCCGTGACACGTGTCATCATCAGAATCGATCGTGCTAAAATACGCTTGGACACGTGTCGTATGGTGCCGACACTCCGCGTGACACATGTCATCTTCTGAATGGACCGAATCATCGGTGAATCATCTTCTGCCACATGTCAAGATGCCATTGGACCGAATCTTACCGCGTGCCACGTGTCAAAATCCTATTGGGCCGACAAAATACGCGTCAATAGTCAACAAGTCAAGCCGCGTGGACCAAGTTAACAGAGCCAGCGTCGCGACGCAAGAAGGAAGTTGGCGTCGCGACGCCAGACGCATAATTTGCCTATAAATTGAGGCCTTCAGCATTCATTTCTCTGGTGCTTTCCTTGGGATTTTTTCCCTGATTTCAGAGGAATCATCTAGTTTTATAATAATAAAATTATGTATTTTTATTTTTAGTTTTTATTACAGCTTTTTATTTATTTACTTTATGTTTTGTAGTTAAATTTCCGCTGGGGTAAAAGGTGAAACCATTAATATAATTATCTAGGTAAATCTCACTTTACTATAATTTATAAATTATAATTTAACCGGATTAATTAATGTCAGACTTTATTACCGCCTATATGGTCGGGTTAAATATAAATTACTTTACCGCCTATATGGCTGGTCTTTATGTGACAGATAATTACCGCCTATATGGCTGGTGTAGTTGGACTAAATGGATTACCGCCTATATGGCTGGTTTTAATTGTTTAACATAATTAATTCCTGAGAAAGCAGAACAGAAAATAATTTATATTTTATAATAAGTGAGATTCCTAGATAAGAAATATTAAATGTGGATCCTCTAACCACAACATTTTATTTTTACTCTAGGGAAGTGATGAAACACAATATCCACACTTAATAATTGATTTTTTTTATGGGTAATTCTTTAGTTTGTTTATTGAGTCTTAAGCTTAATGCTTCTTGTTATCTGATCACCAATAAGATTGATATGGTAAACTTAAAATGAACTAGACATAGGGATTTTAGGTTTCAGCTTTAGATTCAATAGCCCACGATCTTCCTTGAAGATAGATAACCCTTTAATAGATTTCCTTACAGGATAGACATATACCTGTCGGGCGGGGGTAGCCATAATTGGAACTTAATCTTAATGAATCCAGGTAATTTGGTTGACATATACATATGGTTCAATTGGGTTATACTGGGTATTTGCGTCTGACCATCGACATAGGCTTTTGCATATTTTCGTGTTCCAGGTTAGCAAATTAATTTATTACACATAGAAAAGAGAATCAATTCATCTTTATAATAATATTGTGTAGAGTCACGACCCTAGATCCTTGAGTCTTTTCTTTTATTTTCCTTAGTATTTTCTTTTGAGTCTGTTTTTATTTTATTTTGCAAAACTACATTCAACCAACTAAAAGCAATCAATTCACTTCTCCCTATGATTAAATACATGTAAATAAATAGTATCAATAATTAATAACAACAGTAGGAATTAAGTCCTCGTGTGATCGATATTTTTATACTACTTGAACGATACGTGCGCTTGCGTTATACGTGTGTGTTTACGCTGGTCAAGTTTTTGGCGCCGTTGCCGGGGACTTATTTTTCTTGAGTTATTAATTTTGAAGCTATCTAATTTACTTGTATCTAATTTTCTTTATTTTTATCTGTAATTTTTATTTCTTTCTTTTGTTTTCAGGTGATTGAAAAATGGAACACTATTAGGCGATTGAGAGATTACATACCTTACAAGAAGATACACCCCACACCTGGGAGCAACAGTCCGGTTTTCTGAGGTCTGTTGCCCAGCCCAATGACTATCACTGGATGCCAGAACCAAGCAATACTACATTTGCTCATCAGAACGAAATGAGGAGATGTGTAATTTGTGATGGTAACCACCCGAGCGATCAATGCATATACTTTTCAGAGTGGCAGAATTATCAGAATCATTCAAGGTACGAAGAACCATCATATTTTCCATCTTATCCACCATCTACCTACGATCTTCTTCAACAATCAGAACCATCAGAAGAAGATCAGATGATTGACACGCTCAAAGATTGGTTAAGAAACGAGACGAAGAGTTGGATATGATGCTTGAAACATATCAGAATCAACTCGAAAGTATTCAGAGACAATCAACATCTATTCAGAGGATGACAGATCAGACGAGACAATTAACAGAAAACCAGAACTACATACCTCAAGAGCCAGTTTCAGATGACACTGATGAAGCCTTCAAGTACCAATCATTTCACAATAACACTTCAACAGAGGAGGAGGCTGAGCAAAATCAACAACCAGAGGTATCAGTTCAGGAGCCCGAACCGGCAAAGTCTCGATTTGATTTTTATTATTCTGACTCTGACGATGATGAAGCTGATTTGTTTGCACCAACTACATCAACACTTGAGGATGGAATTATGTATCCTCAAAATGAAGATCTTGGAGATTCCATTGCACAAATGTTTGAAGAAGATCTACCTGAGGAAATCATTTCACCCAGATCAGAGGATGAAGACCTAAAATCTGACATTTCTTTTCATCCTCAGGTTGATAATTTTGAAGCATGCATTTCACAGATGACAGATGAAGAGCTGAATATGAAAATTTTCAAATACATCTGTGAAGAAAAGGTGGAGCAAGAAACAGAGCAAATGAAGGAGCAAATGTCTGACCAAATTGAAAATCCAAAGCATTCAGGAGAAACATCGCTGTATCGGGAGTACAAATCAAAGATATTGCCCAAAATCTTGACATAATGGAACTTCCATTCCAAGTCAAGCACCATACGAGACCTCATGATTTTCTTTCTTTCTTTTCAGGAACCACTGGAGCAACAAAGATTAAAAAGGTGACACGAGCACTAAATGAGACAAAATTCTTTTTGCCACTTTACCGTTGGAATAGACCCTTCAAAAGCAACGCTCATGGGATTGTCATTAATCGGACATCCAAAACGACGCTGAAACCTCATTGACAGATGGATTTCAGTCACGTCTGGCTGAAGACGAAAAATTTAGCGCTAGCAGGGAGGCAACCCATGCAATTTGTTGTAATTTATTTTCATATTTTGTGTGAACTTTTTAATTTTGTGTGTTAGTTTTGCAGGAAAAATAAAAAAAAACAGATTTTTCACAAAATAAAAATTTGACAAAATCACGAAGATATAAGTCAATCCAGTAGAGACGGCCGAGTAAGGAGTCAGCTCTTGAGACGCGTCCCAGTGGATGTATATGTCGAAAAACTTGGTTTTGCCAAAAATAATAATAATAATAATAAAAGTCCGATGATTTGATTGTTTGTTTAGTTAAAAAGTTTTAGGAAAAGATAAATGCTAATTTCACTTTTATCCCTAATTTGAATTTCTTATCTAGGTCAGACTCGTGCGCACTTTTAAAATAGTCTCGAAAGTAGTTAGATAATAAGGAATTAACAAAGTAACTAGTTAAAATAATCGGTGGTTGATGAATGACCGTTTGACTGAGTTTCTATTTCTGTCTACAATTATTTGTGATGTGAGGTATGTAAAAAAAAAAAAAAAAAAAAAACTAAACCAAGCAAGTACTTAGTAACCGGGCATCTTGCCTCAGTAAGCAGTGATAGTTCGCGTCTAACGGGAAATCTTGTGTTAATTTTTAAACATCCGAGATCCGGGTGATTAAGTCCGTAGGGGTGTTTTAACACCTAGTGCCCTAAAACCATCTGGTTTGGGAGTCACTGACCCAAAGCTCGCTACATGGATCAAAGATGTTGTATATAAAAAAAAAAATCAGAAAAATCGCATACCTCACCTGTGTTGATTATAGTAAACAGAACAACTTTAGATACTCAGATTGGTTTGACCCATTAACTACTGAGAATTGAGACGAAATCACTAAGTTGACAACTTAGAGTTGAAGCTGTTTAATGGACTATTCACAGACACACTTTGAGTCTGATTTAGATATGTTGTTCAAAAGAAAGGATTTTAGTTGGAATATGCATTTTGAAGGTTCCTCTAACTTTGATGCTGAACTTTCTCTGAGGACGATATTTATATATTTCTTATCTTTTTTTTTGTGCATTAGTTTAACTACCTTTTTACTTTCGTAAAATATTTGTGGGTATCATTGCTGTAAACCCTCACGAGACTACAACTCGTCCACTAAGGACACCTAAGGGTTTAAAGGCTTGTTGCATACGCTAAATGCAACCGTGATCCCTACGAAAGTGGCTTAGTTAATTTTATTTTTGTGATATTTTAGGTTTTGCTCGAGGACTAGCAAAATGTTAGGTTTGGGGTTGTGATGAATGGTAATTATATCACTATTTCCCACACATTTAACCTAATATTTTGTATAGTTTCTCGGGTTTTGTGAATGTTTTGATGTGTTTTATTGTTATTTTGCAGATAAATAAAGTTTGGAAATCATTGGAAGCAATTTGGGGCCAAAACAGAGAAAAAGGACGAAAATGGCATTTTTGTAATTTGGCCTCGTCGCGACGCGCAAGACTTCTGCGTCGCGACGTCTAACGTGCGCCACCTGCTAACTTGCACCGGACACATGGACCAGTCAGAAGAAATTTGCTAAAATGCACCGGATGCTAACGTACACCGATCATGCTAACGTGCGCCGTGACACGTCTCATCATCAGAATTGATCGTGCTAAAATGTGCCTGGACACGTGTCGTATGGTGCCGACACTCCGCGTGACACGTGTCACCTTCTGAATGGATCGAATCATCGGTGAATCATCTTCTGCCACGTGTCAAGATGCCATTGGACCGAATCTTATCGCGTGCCACGTGTCAAAATCCTATTGGGCCGACAAAATACGCGTCAATAGTCAACAAGTCAAGCCGCGTGGACCAAGTTAACAGAGCCAGCGTCGCGACGCAAGAAGGAAGTTGGCGTCGTGACGCCAGACGCAGAATTTGCATATAAATTGAGGCCTTCAGCATATTTCTCTGGTGTTTTCCTTGGGATTTTTTCCCTGATTTCATAGGAAGCATCTAGTTTTATAATAATAAAATTATGTATTTTTATTTTTAGTTTTTATTACAGCTTTTTATTTATTTACTTTATGTTTTGTAGTTAATTTCCGCTGGGGTAAAAGGTGAAACCTTTAATATAATTATCTAGGTAAATCTCACTTAACTATAATTTATAAATTATAATTTAACCGGATTAATTAATGTCAGACTTTATTACCGTCTATATGGTCGGGTTAAATATAAATTACTTTACCGCCTATATGGCTGGTGTAGTTGGACTAAATGGATTACCGCCTATATGGCTGGTTTTAAATTTAACATAATTAATTCCTGAGAAAGCAGAACAGAAAATAATTTATATTTTATAATAAGTGAGATTCCTAAATAAGAAATATTAAATGTGGATCCTCTAACCCCAGCATTTTATTTTTACTCTAGGGAAGTGATGAAACACAATATCCACACTTAATAATTGATTTTTTTTTAATTTTTTAGTTTGTTTATTGAGTCTTAAGTTTAATGCTTCTTGTTGTCTAATCACCAATAAGATTGATATGATAAACTTAAAATGAACTAGACATATGGATTTTAGGTTTCAGCTTTAGATTCAATAGCCCACGATCTTCCTTGAGGATAGATAACCCTTTAATAGATTTCCTTACAAGATAGACATATACCTGTCGGGCGAGGGTAGCCATAATTGGAACTTAATCTTAATGAATCCAGGTAATTTGGTTGACATAGACATATGGTTCAATTGGGTTATACTGGGTATTTGCGTCTGACCATCGACAGAGGCTTTTGCATATTTTCGTTTTCCAGGTTAGCAAATTAATTTATTACACATAGATAAGAGAATCAATTCATCTTTATAATAATATTGTGTGGAGTCACGTCCCTAGATCCTTGAGTCTTTTCTTTTATTTTCCTTAGTATTTTCTTTTGAGTCTGTTTTTATTTTATTTTGCAAAACACATTCAACCAACTAAAAGCAATCAATTCACTTCTCCCTATGATTAGATACATGTAAATAAATAGTATCAATAATTAATAACAAGAGTATGAATTAAGTCATCGTGGGATCGATATTTTTATACTACTTGAACGATACGTGCGCTTGCGTTATACGTGTGTGTTTACGCCGGTCAAGTTTTTGGCGCCGTTGCCGGGGACTTATTTTTCTTGAGTTATTAATTTTGAAGCTATCTAATTTACTTGTATCTAATTTACTTTATTTTCATCTGTCTGTAATTTTTTTTCTTTCTTTTGTTTTCAGGTGATTGAAAAATGGAACACTATTGGGAGATTGAGAGATTACATACCTTACAGAAGATACACCCTACACCTGAGAGCAACAGTCCGGTTTTCTGAGGTCTGTTGCCCAGCCCAATGACTATCACTGGATGCCAGAACCAAGCAATACTACATTTGCTCATCAGAACGAAATGAGGAGATGTGTAATTTGTGATGGTAACCACCCGAGCGATCAATGCATATACTTTTCAGAGTGGCAGAATTATCAGAATCATTCAAGGTACGAAGAACCATCATATTTTCCATCTTATCCACCATCTACCTACGATCTTCTTCAACAATCAGAACCATCAGAAGAAGATCAGATGATTGACACGCTCAAAGATTGGTTAAAGAAACGAGACGAAGAGTTGGATATGATGCTTGAAACATATCAGAATCAATTCGAAAGTATTCAGAGACAATCAGCATCTATTCAGAGGATGACAGATCAGACGAGACAATTAACAGAAAACCAGAACTACATACCTCAAGAGCCAGTTTCAGATGACACTGATGAATAGATTACTTAAATGTGTGAATGATGAAAGTCCTTATGATTAGTTCCGGATTTAGATGATATGAGACAATATCAATCCACGACGGTTTAATCATTAAATATCCCTAGTCGTAGTATTATCGACACTGGACATCGATAATGTGGAATAGACTAGTATCGTACTTGTGCGTCTTATGGAAGCGTAACAGTATAGTTCTCATATATTTAAGTATTGGATACTTATGCAAGTGTGGTAGGAGGTTGTGTTTACCGATGGTAGTATGACTAGGTGTATGACTAGGTGTTAAAGTCCTGGACGACCATCGCTAGTCCTCAGAATCCCATTGGTAGTATGACTAGGTGTCTATGGCAGTCCGCATCAGGGTAGGTGTATTTGGTCTTAACCTGAGATTTGCATCGCTAGTACTTACGACAATCAATACGCTTTGGTTTTGGTCGTCCAGGACTTTAACAGGTTTTGTGTATGCCTCTTCTGGGTTTATTGAGAATCGTAGTGTATTGGGTGTGATGTCAAGACGGAAGTAACACTTCAGTCATATGGAGATGATGGTCACGCATGGATACATAACTGGTTCTCTAAAGGGTTGCAACCATCGGGATAATATGACTAGGTCATGATTATCCGATAATAAAGAGACTAGTTGTTAGTGATCTGACATATGCTTCGTACGGGGCAGACACTATTCCAGTCCCAGGCCTTGCATGTGACATCCGATACTGGATCACAATACACAATACTACGTATACTACGCCTGACATAGATTATATATTCCATTAAGAATATTTCTGGAGAATTGGGTAGGCATGACGCTTTGCTAGAAGCCAACCTTGTCTCGTAAATCGGTAAGAACGTAGTACGAGGTACGTACGTGTTCGGATAGTCCGATGATCGAATTTACTGCCAACATATCCATGGATCTCTTGGGTCGCTTCCCGAAGATTCACTGACGTATGATTCGAGCTAAATTAATCTGGGATTAATTGCGGAGAGATTTTATCTGGGATAAAATAATATTTGAAGAGAGAGAAAGATTAATTTGGAATTAATCATTAAAATAATATATTCGATATATTATACGAAATTAGATTTCGACGTGGAATTAAAATTAGATTTTAATTCGGGCTAACGAGTAAATTTTAATATTAATTCGCTAGCGACGTGAATAGTAATTTTGCTAGGCATAATTATTTAATTGAATTTGATTTAATTACGTCGCAACGGAAAATTCGTTAATTCGGAGTTAACGAACCCGAGCCTGGAATGTGTTTGCGGGCCCACTTTGATTTTGAATCAAGTGCGGCCACAAGTCACATCGCGAGTCACATCACTCGTCACTTTAGTGATAGATGTCAAGTCACATTTTTGGTGAGTGACATGCAGTCACTTTTCATGATGTTGGTAGGTGTGGACATTTAATGCAATTTTGGAGCCACAATTTTGGTTGACTTTTTGAAAGCATATACCAAATTTTTGGTAATTGATTTTATTATGTTTTGGAAAAACAAATACCAAAAACCAAAGAAACTCTCTCTCTCCCTTTGTTGCTCCAAAACCGTGAGCCTCCTCCATTGAAAGAAGAATTGTTTTTCTTTCAAATCTTGCTAGCACACTAACATGATCAATACAAGGTGATATGGAAACCGAACTTAGAGCTTGGAATCCTTTGGAAGCTTGGAGCTTGTTCATCTTCATCAACAAAATCTTGCTTTGGCTGAAAGCTTCAACAAAGAGGAAATTTTTGTTGATCTTCGCATCAAAAAGCCGATCTTTGTAAGTATGATTCCACCATACTTCTTATGAGTATTCATTCTTTTCATTGCTTATATTGATCTTGGGACCACCTTAGAAACCAACATAGTTTTCTTTACTTTGTAACTTAGTTAATGAGTTGTCATGACTTAGTTACATGTTTCTAAAAGAATATATATTGAACGTCTTGAATGGTTCGAGAACTTTCATTATGTTTCTAATGAAACGTGGATCGAATATTTTGACTAGTTCAAAGGTATTCGATTTGAAGTGTTGAAAACTATATCTTTAAAATTCATCATGAGTCTTTGAATTGTTCAAATATGTTTGATACGATCAAACATATGAATTTATGGCAATTAGTTCTAAGATTATTCAATGAATGTGATTCTTACTCAATGGGAGAAATCAAATCTTATATGATTTGATTCGTTTGATATTGAGTGTTACCGAATTAGTTTCAATACTCTTGGAGATATACTCCAGTAACACTAATTCATCTTTTTAATTAATGTTCCATTAGTTTCTACAGTTATGTATATGATATGTATAAGTAGAAAATTCGAATCTTGAAAGGTTTGAGATTTGAATCTTTCTTTTGTATAATGATTATATAATTGAAAATTACTTGCGCCTCGGAGATACAAGTAAAAGTTTATCATTTATTATATTTAATAGAATATTATATTCTATTTAATAGAATATCTTTTCTACGATCCCGGGTAATAAAATTTTTTTATTACTTGGTGTGTAACATCAGATTTTAACGATTGTCGAAAAGACTCGACTTGTTGTAGTTAAATGTGAGAGTGATAAACTATAAATGGAACTATGTAATTAATAAGATGAAAAGACCTTTAGAAAGCTTCCATATAAGTCCAATAGGATGTCAAATCATTACCGTAGTATTTGATACTCAATGGTTCTGCTGTTTTCTTATCGAAGAAAATTATCCTATAACTTATAGTGGGAGCGATATTTGATATCGATTTCAGAAGTTAATATTAAACCATAGATCTAAATTTGCTCATAGCTTACTACGATCAAGTTTGGAACTTGATTGAGCTGTCGTTATGAATAGTTAATAAATTGTGCAAATTGTTTGTGCAGCAAAAGCAAAGTGAGCCAATTAAAGGTTTGACCTTTATAGTATGACAGTGAGAAATTTTATACTCAACAATATATTGTAGATTTTGAGAAAACTTGTCTCTAGTCACACTATTTGAATATTTAAAGATCTGTTGGTTAATGTTGATATTAAACTATGTATTTTGGCTAAAGAATGCAAAGAGTCATTCTTGAATGGTTTCTTCGAATAAGAGATCCATTGTGATTTCTTTGTTTGAAGAGTTCATTCTAGAATGGTCATGGAGTTTGAGCTTATTGTAGACTCAAATGAGCTTTCCAGAAATTTGTGATTTCTAATTTTCAAAACAGTCAGATTGTCTGATTTTATCAAAGAATAGATGATACAAATGTGATAATAGGGTTAATGTGAGCTTACGAATTTCTTTCTAGTGTTATATATCTTAACGACATTATCATTATTAATGTAATAATGAGATGTTTATAAGGAAAAAGGTTTATCTAAGTTTTTTTTCTCCGTAAAAGCAGTAGGAGTAGTCTCTGTTATATTTGATATAAATTTTCATATACGATATAAAACAAGAGACTTGTGAAATACTTTCATTAGTCGTGCATTAGATATGATCTAATAAAGGACACAGTAAGACTGTCTGTGTGACAGTTAGTATAACTGTTTGACAGTTAGTGTGTCTCTTGTATATAGTATTCATTTTCATAAAGGATGATTCCTTTGTCGAAAGAGAAAATGATTAGAATTTCTAGTCATTTATGCATCATAAGATGATGGCATAATGAATATTATATTATGTACGATTATAGATATCGATTTAATCGTAATTGTTACGAGCTATTTTGATACGCTGTACACAATATGATGTGTCTTGAAATACATTTTTTGTTATCTTTGAGATATTAAGAGCGAGTTTCTTATTCATGGAGAATATAATCTGCAACCATTAAGATCATATTAGTTTTGAGTCTAATTATGACATTAGATGGTCTATGTCATATAAAGTCAGAAAAAATACAGTGGGAGTGTCACAGTTGATTCTATTATATTAGTGGAATTAGTTGTAACTTATGAAGTATTGACTTATGAAGTTGCATAGTGACCTTATAGATTAGAAGTTTTGATATTAGTGTTGTGCTTGCGGTTGTCTCATAATATTTGGATTTGATCCTTAAATACATAGACAACTTAGTAGCGATAGCACAATATTGATGTCGCATCTGAGTCATATTGATGTATGACTTAGGTTATACAAAATATGAATGATGTTGGCTAAAGGAAACGATCGGGTTTGTTGGACAAACTCAATATTTTATAGCGGGCTTACTTGTTGTTGCCTACCTCTTGAGTGCTAGGTCAGCTCTTGAGGAACATGCGTATGTAATACATATGTAGATGTGTATATGATACCGTGGATTGGCACTAGAGTAAGTGGGATAAATTGTTAGGGTTGGTGTTCAGAGCGCCAATCCGGATTGTATTTATGTCTGATTCATGAATACGAATAATTACTTTTTCCAAAATATTACTTATTTATGGTAGTACTTATTCCTTTTATATACATATTCGATCTAATTACGATTAGATTGAAACTAAATATGGTTTAGTGATATGTATATATTAGACAAAGACCCGATAAAATATTTTATAGTGCGCAGTTACAAAATAATTTGTAATTGACATTGAGAAGTGTCACTACAAGAAGTATATTATCAAATAAAGTTCCTCTTCAAGATTTACTAACACGGGTCAGTTAGTAAAATCCGTTGAGACCAGTACATGTCGTATATCGAGACTTGGTCCGATGGTTTATCAGAATGAACCATGAGTCTTGGGAGACTCGTATAGACGTGTATGTGTTTATTTGATAAACATTGAACGACTCACCGAAGATTTCCTAATAGATGGTACACCAACGTCAATAGGAATCTTCTCGAGTTGAGTAGCATAATGGTCCTTCAACTTGAGATACCACTGTGGATATATAAGATATCATTCACATTTTGATGGCAGTCACGTCACCGATCTATTTAGATCAGACCTCCACCGGTTCATTGGGTGTGGACTGATGCTCCATTAGTCCTGTGTACATGGCATATGTATCATGTACGTATTTGCGATCTAGTAAATCCATGGCCGTGGTATACCTCGGAAGCGAGTTCCGAGTGTTATTTAGAGATCGTAAATTTGAAAGTCGACTATATTATACCTTAGGGATTTGATATTCTTATCTATATCCATGGTATAATATTGATAGTTTGTGACGGAGGGATTATACGTATGCAATGACCTCGACTTGCATAGTTTAGCGAGATTATCTGTGGTCGTCATAATTCAAGAGTGAGTGAATTATGGACACAAAATTGGATTTCGTGACAAATAAACCTAAACTTAGAGAGTCCACAATATGAATTATACTCGTTGAGCACTTGGACAACGCGTTATGAATAATATAGATTATTCATAACACTTCACCAGATTAAATGAGTTAATTCGAATTGCTTAAACGGTTAAACGAAAATACATGCATTAGAGGCATTTCGGTCAATTAATAATTAATGTGTATTTGTATTTGATACAAGATTTGATTTGATACATATTAATTAATTGTCAAATGAGACTTTGACACATGCCATTAATATATGTATTTGTTATTTAGTGTAAATAAAAATACATATATAATAATAATCACATCAATTAATTATTTAGATGTTTAAATGTTAAATATCTAGATAATTAAATTATTTCAATATTACATAATTGTTATGCAATATGTTTGATTATTATTGGTTACATGTGGCATGATTCTATTAAGCTTGAAATTTGCAAATTGGATTTGTTAACTTAAAGCTTATTATTATCATTTACTTAGATTAATTGACCAAATGACCAAAATACTCTTCTTTTTACCCCTAAAGTCGGTTAGGCTTGATATTTAAAGTGAGAAAATTTTGCTTCTCATTCATAAGACCTCCATGGCCGAACCTAACAAGCATAAAAGCACCCAAAAATTTGTTTGAAGAAACAAGGAAGAAAGTGAAGAAATCAAGAAAAAAAATTGAGGAAATTAGGAGATTATGAGGTAATCTTCATAACTCTTAAACTTAGTAAGTTTGTTTCTTATTCTTGAGCATCTAGACAAGTTCTAGGGTTTCTTATTTTCTTATATTTTGGGGCCTTTTGATTTGGAGGATGGATTTGGAGGTTAGATGCATGTGTGAAGTTTGATTGAATAATATTAGTGTAATATTAGTTCAATTTTGTCATTTGATGACTTGTTGCCATTCTAGAGTGTTATGACCACTCTTGTAAATCCTATAATTGTTCTTGGGTTTTTCATTTGTGGTGACTTTGGTTGGTATATGTATTAATATGATTAATGTTGAGAAAATTTGATTTAAAGCATGAAAAATGATATTTTTGGTTACCAAATCAGATCTTGAATTTCTATGATTTTTGTGATGAAGAGTATGTTTTATAATGTATTGGATGTTTTTTGGGCATTGGAACAATTGCCAGAAATTATTTCGGAGTTGAAATATGCGAAAACGGTGAAAAACGGCGTTACCGAGTGAGTTTCGGGCTTACCGAGTGTCCGCTGTCCAAACAGTTAATTGTCCACTGTTTGGGCTGCCCATGAATTGCTCAAGTACTATTGGGGCTGACCTGGGTAGCCTTCATGTGTATTGGTTGGTCAGTTCGGACAAAGACTTATTTTATGCCATTTTGCGGAAAAATATTTTCGTAAAAGTATCGCGATGTTTCTAACCTATTTATATCGTTATTTGATATTGAATAAATATGTTTAGGTGAAATATGAATGAATTATTCATATTGGATATTGAATAATTTATCTGGTAATTTTAAAAGTTTTAAAGTTTCGGTTTCGCCCGAACAGCGTGCTTCCGCTGCGCCCGCGCTAAAACCCAAACACCATGAGCTTTGGAAGCTCATATAGACGTGTGGGTATTGGTTGGACCAAATACTGAATGACTCACAGGTGATTCCTAATAGTTGGAAGTACACACTACTATCAATAGGAATCTTCTCGAGTCGAGTAGCATATGTAATCCTTTGATTATAGGATAACATTGATTTTGTGTGAGATCCTCCATACTTTGATGCCATGTATGTCAAAAACCTTTCATGGTCTGGCCTCTAGATGTTCGTTAGGTATGGACCAATACACTCGTTGATCAAGTGCGAATCAAGATAGAATCCGCCGGCCTGTATGTGTATCATTAGTGGTTTAGATATCCATATAAGTAAGTCACGATTCTTAAAGCTTTGGCCAAAGTCGATCACTTAGGGTGGATCACATCATTTATGAAGAATCGTGGACATGTTGACATGAGATGTGCGCATCGGAAACTTGACAGTGTATTCTATGTTTCCCGAACACAACTTGGATAGCCTACGACGAAGGGATTGTTAAACACATGTGATGACCTCGACTTGTATAGTTCAGAAATATCGTTTGTGTTCTTCGCGAATTCGGAGGTGGTCGAATTGTGTACATATTGCTAGGCTTATATGATGAACGTGTCTGAACTTATAGAGTCCCAATATGAAGTGTACTCATTGAGCACTTGGGTAGCAGATTAATTTTGATAAAAAATAATGTTCGATATTATAATTATTAACTAAGATAATCAAGTGTTATTGGATAACATTGATTATTTACTTTGACCTAATTGGATTAATTCAATATTTATACTAGGGCTTTATCATAATTTCATAATTATCTCTACCATTTGAGGACATTATAATAATTGTAAGTATGTAATTATAAGTGGTTTTGGCTAGATTTAATTGGATTAAATCAAAGTGGAAGACATATAACTAATCAATTAATTAAGTTTTGTCTTGATTTAATTGGATTAGATCAAAGTGGTAGAGAAATGAGATTAGTCACACCTAATTATATATATTTGGAAAAATTATATTAAGCTCACATAAAAGTTGATTAGAACTTTTATTAATTAAAAATTACCTAAGTTTTGCTATAAATAGCAAGCTTTAGGAAGATTTTAATTAAGATAAATACAAGCAATTCTTGGAGCATTTAGCCTAAGTTAGAGAAGTGTTTAGAGAAGTTTTGTGAGGTCTCTACAACATTTTATAAAGGAGAAATCAAGATTGGATCTTGGAGAGGAGCTTGCTAGCATTGGAATCAAGATTGGATCTTGGAGTCAAGCTTGCAAATTGTTGGGGTATTAGCAGTGGAAGGGCGAGGTGGAAGGCGAAAATGATTTTTAAACATCTTAAAATTTTTCCGAACGAATTAATTAATATCAAATATTTTTATTTCACTCAAATAAGTTTCAATATATTATTTATTAACATTTAATAACATAATATATTTCGAAACACGACGAATTATTTTACGAAAATATTTTTCGACAAATACTACGCGTAACAGGAAACGGTCAAACCGATTGACCAACCGCCGAGCTGAGACAACCCAGTCACTTGGGCAGTATTCGGTCAGCCCTTGGGCTGCCCAAACAGTGCCCAGTTCGCTGGTTTCACATCCGCAACTCAATAAGCCCGTTTCGACGCGAATTTTGCCTTTTTCTCGCGTTTTCGTCCCGGAACAATTTCTGAAATTAATCCACCGCCCAATACACATCCAAAATCATCCAAATAACATATTTTTCCATGAAAATTATTCTATTTTAAGGGACCAAATCAGATCTGATCCAGTTTTATTATTTGTCCATTTTCATGACTAAATTCAATTTATTCACAAATTAATCCAATTAATTTCATACCAAATTTAATCACCACAGCATAAAACTTCAAGAACAATTCTAGTCAACATTAGAGTGGTAACATCACTCTAGAATGACAATATTTAATTTTGAAATTAATTCACTAATTAATCTAATTTACACATGCTTAACAAAGAAATCATTAAGGTAAATCAAGCAACCAACACCCAATTTTGATTCAAATACATATCATAGATATATATTCCATTAAAACATGCAATATACATATCCAATACATATTTCACATGCTTGGAAAATCAAAACAAAGAAATAGAAATTTGGAATTTACTATTACCTTAATATAATTTCCAATTTCTCAATTTCTTCTTCCTTTGGTGTTGGAAACCTTGATTTAAACTCTTACTCCATTTTCTTTATTTTTCTCAACACATGAGAAGTGGTTAAAGCTCTAAATAAAATGAAACAATTTCATTTATATATTATTTCTCAATAATTTCGAAAATTAGGGAATTTATTTAACAAAAATAACCATTATTTTTGGTTAAGAATTTGACACCTCATGATCTTATCCAAAATGTAATTATTATTTTGATTTTTGTTAATTAAATCCATGTGTCCAAATTACATGGAATAGCAAATCAAAATTTGCCAAGCTAATAAGAATATTCCAATAATATTTTTATCTAAATAAATAAATTATTTAACTATTTAATTAATTAATTTATCTAATTAACAAAAGGCAAAATAATATTATGGAATAATATTCCAATAATATTCTTCCATTTTATCATTATTAATAATTAATTAACAATTAATTAATAATAATAATAAAACATGTGTCAAAATTTAATTGGTTAATAACGTGTATCTAATCTAAATTATGTATCATATACAAATACACTTTATTTAATAAGCATGTGTAAATTATGAATAATCCGAATTATCCATAATTAATTGCCCAAGTGCTCAACGAGTACACTTTATATTGTGAGACTCTCTAGGTTCAAGTTTATCTGGCACAGAAACCATTTCCATGTCCGTAATTTGTCAACTCATAAATTACGCCGACCACAGATAATCGAGTTGAACCATCCAAGTCGAAATCATTGCATATATATAATCCATCAGTCATAGGTTATCCGAATTGTTCCAGAGATATAGATTAAACGTCAAATCTTCGCTATAAACAATTCACGTGTCGCGACATAATTATGATTCTTAAATAAATATTCGGAACTCTTTTCGGAATCATACATCGGCCAAGGAATTCAAAGAATCACAAATTAGACACCTAAATCCTCGTAAACGGGACTGATAGATCCTCTCTGGATACATCACATGATATCGTGAGTATCAGTCTATACCCGACGAACAGGCGGAAGACTGATCTTAAAAGTTCGTTGATGTGACTGTCATCAAAGTACATAGGATATCTCATATATCCAAAGTGGTATCATAAGTCAAATGAGCTAATATGCTATTTGACTCGTAAAGATTCCTATTAACGTTGGTTTACCATCTATCAGGAATTTTGGAATGAGTCGTTCAGTATTTATCCAATAAATACCTTCGTGTCTATATGAGTCTCCCAAGACTCATGGTTTATTGAGATAAACCATTAGAATAATTCTAATATATGACACGTACCGGTCTCACATGTTTACTAACTGACCAAGTATGTAAACCTTGACTAGGAACAATTTCAGAATGAATTGTATTGTGACATTTCTCAGTAACAATTGCGGCGCTTTTGTAATTATGTCACAACTATTCATTTTAAGGTCTTTTACGCCTTTACCTTTTAATAGAATATATTGATGAAAATTACTCAATTTTATTCATAATAAAATATAAATGTACATTGTATTTACAATAAATACAACAAAATTGGGCGCGTCGAGCACCAACTTCAATATTTTCTCCCACTTGCTCAAGTGCCAAATTTGATGGTATCTAATGCCCATCGCTTCTACATGTCTATCATATAGTCTCAGAGATAAGGCCTTCGTAAGCGGGTCTGCTATGTTGTCATCTACAGATATCTTGCATATGGCAACGTCTCCTCGAGCGATGATATCACGAATAATGTGGTACTTTCGCTCCACATGATTCGATTTCCGATGCGCTCTCGGTTCTTTTTCCTGTGCAACGGCACCACTGTTATCACAAAACAACGAGATCAAATTCTCGATGCTCAGAATAACTCCCAATTCAGTGATAAATTTTCTAATCCATACAGCTTCTTTTGCAGAATCTGATGCCACAATATATTCCGCCTCAGTGGTGGAATTAGCTGTTGATCATTGTTTGGAACACTTCCAACTAACTGCAACATTATTAAGAGTAAATACAAAACCTAAGGTACACTTTCTATCATCAAGATCTAACTGAAATTCATAATCTGTATATCCTTTTATCTGTAAATCACCTTCTCCATGGATAAGAAATTTATCCTTAGTACCTTTTAGATACTTTAAGATATGTTTAACGGCCATCCAATGGTCGTTACCTGGATTTAATTGATATCTGCTAGTAACGCTTACTGCATGACTAATATTAGGTCTCGTACATAACGTGTCATACATGATGCTTCCCGAACATGATGCATAAGGTTGATTAGACATTCTAGCCTTTTCATCTTACGTCTTATGACACATCTTCTTCGAAAGATGAATACTATATCGAAAAGGTATATTAGCAACTTTACAATTCCTAAAGTTATACATATCCAGGATTTTATCTATGTACGAAGATTGTGATAACCCAATCAGCTTCATTTCTCTATATTTATAGAGTTTTATACCAAGTATATAAGAAGCTTCACCCAAGTTGATGAGTGGTAAATGTATCACTATTTTCCACTAATTTGACCTAATATTTTATATAGTTTCTTGAGTTTTGTAAATATTTTGATGAGTTTTGTGTTATTTTGTAGATAAATAAAGTTTCAGGACTTACTGGAAGCAATTCAGGGCCAAAATAGTGAAAAACAGACAAAAGGGCAAAATTGTCTTTTGGGCGTCGCGACCGCTAACGTGCGCCGAGTTTTGCTAAAATACGCCAGACACATGTCAAAATCTGAGAAGTCTGCTAACATGCACTTTGCTAACGTGCACCTGCCATGTGTCATCATCACAGCAGATCTGCTAAACGTGCGCTGTGCCACATGTCATCATCACATGCTACCTACAATACACGTGCCACGTGTCATCATCTAATTGGACCGCATCAACCGCGTGCCATGTGTCAGCCACGTCAACCGCATACTGAGTCAACCGCCACGTGTCAGCCACATCATCATCAACGAATCACCTCCTGCCACGTGTCAACTTGTCATTCGACCGAATAAATCACGTGCCACTTGTCAGCGTTCTATTGGGCCGACAGATTCCTCGTGCCATGTCAGCAGTCAATGGGTCAAAGCCGTGTTCTCCGCGTGCCAGCTCAGGCATCGCGACGCGCAGACCTTTGCGCGTTGTGACGCGTGGAGGAAGATTTTGTCTATAAATTGAGCTCAATTTCACATTTTGATTTCCATGCTTTTCTTAGGTTTCTAATGAGAATTTGAGGATTGCATCTTGTGTGTATTCATTTTTAGTATTTTAATTATGAATTATTATTTTTAGTAATAGTAATAGTTTATTTTCTTTACTTTTCTTTTATGTTTTGTAATTAAATTTCCGCTGGGGGAAGGGTGAAATATTTAATATGGTTAAGGTCAATCTCACTTAATTATAATATACAAATTATAATATAACCGGATTAATTAATGGCAGACTATGTTACCGCCTATATGATCGGTTTAAATATAAATTACTTTATCGCCTATATGGCCGGTCTTTATGTGACAGATGATTACCGCATATATGGCTGGTGTAATTGGACTAAAATGGATTACCGCCTATATGGCTGGTTTTATATGTTTGACATTATTAATTCCTGAGAAAGCAGAACATAAAATAATTTATATATTATAATAAGTGAAATTCCTAGGTTTGAAATATTAAATGTGGATCCTCTAAC
>SKCR01012094.1:0-26294 GCA_019454045.1 Zanthoxylum bungeanum
GAGCTAACCTCAACCTAGAGGTTATTTTGGTAAATCTCATCATTGTTCGAGATTTGTACTTGTTTGTCATCACTGTGGGAAATCAGGACATATTAAACCCAAGTGCTTCATGTTTAACAAACAGAAGAAGAGGTCTAGCAGTGCTCAACCTAGATTTGATTCTTCGAATCTTGCTCGTCAAGTCTCTGCACTTGCCAAATAAACTCACTTCATTAGTGAGAAACTGATGATGCTGACAAGGATTTATCAAGTGAAAGAGATTCCTATGAGAATTTGGGTGAGAAATGAAGATTATTTCCTAATAACTTTAAAATTCCTTAATCCTAAAAGCTTGATGAGACTGCACTTGGGTCAACTAGTGTATCTCTACTTAGATAGTGAATTCATCTTCCTGCATTACATTTATGTGTGTATGCATTGTATTTTTTTATGAGTGTTTGTCATGTATATGTTATATGTCTATTGGTATATATGATTGAAACCCGGACATAAATTTCATAACCAGTTCCGAATGGAGGATAATATGATCTACACCCGGGATACAACTCCACATACCATTGGAAAATAACAAGCCGTTTGTTGTTTCTTTTATAGTTTTTTTTTTTAAAAAAAAAAAAAGAAAAGAAAAGAAAAATACAATAAATTAAATGAATGAATAGACCAAAAAAAGTTAATGGCTTGAAATAGCATGTTTGAGCTTAAACCTTGTGATCTTGGTATGTAGGATATTTGGCTATGTATGCGCGATATGTTTCTTTTTTTAATGATTTGTGTGCATAAGTGTGTGTGATAAAAACTCTTAGTGCGTCTTGTACTTTCATCTCACATACACATATTGTTGATTTTGAGGCTTGATCACATGTATGAGTTATTTGATTGACAATCTAATCTTTGTAATATTAAGATCACTAAATAGTGTGACATTTGACTAGATGAACTTATGTTATCCCCTTCTAGTAAAGAATATTTTTTTTAAATGATTCTTAAGTACTTAAGTTAAAGTACTCAAAAGAGCCAATGTGCCAAATTCAAAAGATCAAGGTAAAAACCCTCCACTCGAAAGAGTTTTTATTGATGAGCTCATATTTAATGAAGAAAATAATAGCATGAAACCAATGTTACTTATTTTCAGGTCCTAATGGTGTTGGGTCTATTATATATACTCGATGTTACATGAGATTTGACTTCTTTAGCTTAATCATGCTAATAAAATAAGATTTTATGCTTTGAATTTTTATGCACTAATTTTTTATCCACGCAAGTGCTTGTTATGTTTTGATGTTTAAGTCATGTATGCATGTATTTTTGAGCATGAATGGATATGTTTCATATTATATCATGTCATAAATAGTTGAATATTAACTGGACATCATTCTATTTGCTTGTAATGTCATTTTGAGTCATTTTTTGTCATATTTTTCTTTCATTTGTGTGCATGTTTTCATTGCATGTTATTACATCAATTAATTGTTTTAGCATTACATCTTTCATGTTTTGTCACTCTTCTTCTCATGTATTTCTTTTTAGTAACTGAGATATGTGGTGTGAGAGGGAGAATTTTACATTTGTTATTACTAGTCGATTGATGTTTATTATTTTTACCCATGATCATTTCATGATAAAAAAAGGAGCATAATATTGATGCTTGAATATTTCATGTTTTTATGATGATGTTTTTTATATAGTTTATATTTGTGCATTGTTAATTATAGCTTTATTCACACTCTTCCCTTTGCTTTTCACAAGTGTGATTTGGAGTTGTTGTCTACACTTGATTATATATAATATTGAAATTTATGTGTTAACATACTTATTTTCTTGTTATAATTAGTTCTTTTCTCTTATGTTCCTTTATTGTTTTGGAGTATAAAATAAGGATAAATCTTCAATGTCATCTGATAGAAGATCACAAGAATATAAAGATAGAGTTACGAGCTTTCTTAATTTTGTTGTTGGTTATGCTAGAAATTCGGATAGTATACATTGCCCTTACTTGAAATATTGGAATATGAATCACCAGACTGCTTCGGAGATAAAAACTCACTTTTTTATCTTTTAAATCGATCAAATATAATCAAGTTCAAACACAATAACTCTAAATTATAATTTGTTAATAATTCATTCCGATTACTAGAAAAAGTAAACATATCAACGGTAATACTATTTAATTTCGATTACAATTTATACAGTTAATTAAATAATTTATTCTGATTTCGATACATCATTCCAATTTCAATCCATTTCGATTATGAGTACGTAAAATCACCATAATTCCATCGCATTCAATGTTTTATGTACCTCTAGATGTCAGAATTTCAATTTGGTCTGGAAGCATTTCTCCTAACAATTTAAATAACTCTGAAAAACTTTGATCTGACTATCCATTTTTCACTGTCAAGTTGTACAGATGTACCAACACAAATAACTTTATGAACTTGTTGCACCCTGGATGCAATGGCTTTTCAGCATCCCCAAGTAATTTTTGAAATGTGTCAGGATTGTTTTCAAAATTAACATGTGCCCCTTGAACCATCTCAATAGTACTTTTCACATGATCATAATCAACCTCATATACTCTGCTAATTTATACTAGCAAAAGGCCCTCTAACATGATCTTCTCCTTATAGAAACCAATTTATATAAGTTTGATCGATTTGAAAGATAAACAAATGAGTTTTTATCTCTGAAGCGGTCTGGTGATTCACATTCCCATATCAAGCAAGGGCAACATATGTTATTCGAATTTCTAGCATGACCAGTAGCAAAATTAAGAAAGCTTGTAACTCTATCCTTATATTCTTGTGATCTTCTATCAAATGACATCCAAGATTTATCCTTATTTTATATTCCAAAATAATAAAGGGACATGAGAGAAAAGAACTAATTATAACAAGCAAATAAGTATGTTAACACATAAACTTCAATATAATATATAATCCAGTATATAC
This sequence comes from Zanthoxylum bungeanum, assembly GCA_019454045.1. Lineage (NCBI taxonomy): Eukaryota > Viridiplantae > Streptophyta > Magnoliopsida > Sapindales > Rutaceae > Zanthoxylum > Zanthoxylum bungeanum. Next base: position 2,949 of record SKCR01012094.1, read on the forward strand.
AACAACTCCAAATCATACATTTTCAATTCCACATCTCAAAAACCAATCATAGACACATGTAAAATAAGTTATTTTAACACATAAAACTTAATACAATATATAATATAATCAAGTGCAAACACAATAACTCTAAATTATAATTTATTAATAATTCATTCCGATTACTAAACAAAGTAAATATATCAATGGTAATACTATTTGATTTCAATTACGATTCATGCAGTTAATTAGACAATTTTTTCTGATTTCAATATATCATTCTAATTTCAACCTATTCCGGTTATGAGTAAGTAAACCCACCATTAGTAGCTATTGAATTGCTAGTGTAGTCCTTGAGTGCCTCAATCCTTGAATAAAATAATTCGATTATGAAATAAATTTGAACGAAATGATAGAGGTTTTTTGGAGAGCAATATTAACATGATCCAATTCCAATTCATTTTCACCAGCACTAGCCAAGGATATTGAGCGCAATATATAGTGCAAAACATAATTACTAATTAGAATTATTGTGTACACAAGATACCGTTGAAAAAAATCATTTGGAATTGGCGCTATATCAAAGATTATTCTAGTGAATAACAAATTTTATTAAATTTTTTATGATGTCTTTTCTCCGGAGGCTAAAACAGCCAACTCAAAGTGACGAAACCCTAGAAAAACCTCCATCTCACTGGTGGAGGGCAGAATAACCACAAAAGCCAAGTTCAAAGATCCTGAGGATGATGGGGCAACCAACCAACTGTGTCCTTTAAAGAGAAACTCATGCAGTTGACACATTTATTAAAGGAAGATCTAATGGATGGTTTAACAGACATTGAAATCGGTGTGGATGATGTTGTTTTTAACAGAGAGAACCAGATCCCATTGATTGCTTTCTCGTAAAGACTTCACACTCAGTTGGTCAAGCCATGGCACAACACAGTGTTAGTGAAACTACTAGGCCGTAAGATTATATACAGAACCTTTTACACAAGGTTGGAGGTTTTATGGCGAATGTCTCAAGAGTTTATAATCATAAATATGGAAAATGATTATTTTTTGGTAAAGTTCAAAGTGGAATTAGATGTTTACTATGTTTTAACCCAGGGACCTTAGACAGTAATGGGGCACTATCTGAAGATACAAACATGGTCACCTTTTTTGATAGTTCAGATAGGGATATCAAATCAGTCATTGAATGGATTAGATTATCTGGCATGCTGCTATATTATTTTCATAAAAGTGTACTACGTGTGATGGGATAAATGATTGTTGTGATTAAACACACAATAATAGAGGATAATTTGAGAGAAAACTCTTCTTTTATATACCCACAAAAGAATTACAAAGCTTCCAATACAAGCTTTACAAAAAACTCTCACCAATCACTCTCACTACACTTTCACACATTTAGGGATACTGAAACAATGGATTTATGGCTCAATTTATAGTGCCCAAACCGCGTGAACAGTGCCACGCGGTTTGGACACGTTTACAGCTTGCTCATGAGCTCAGCTTGCTCATGAGCTGTTGATTGAAAGTGCATGCAATTATGGTGCTTGTGACCAACAGCTGGTCACAACACCAACAATCTCCCCCTCGGTGAAGATTTCCCCAAAATCTGAGCCGACCATCAATCATCCAAACCCGGATCCTTCAAAGGATCCTCCCCTGGCTGCATTTGTATGACTGCCTACGTACCCTGAGTTGGGATCAAGCCAATCGTAGTTCTCTGAATCTCCCCACTCTGACTATGTGGAGAGTTTTGTCATCCCGGCTATGGCACGACAGATTTCAAGCTTCTCCTTCGGTAAAACCTTCGTGAACATATCGGCACCGTTGTCGTCGGTGTGAATCTTCCTGAGTTCTAACAGCCTTGAGCTCAGGACGTCCCGTATCCAGTGATACCTCACATCGATATGTTTTGACCTCGAATGAAAGTGGAATTTTTACCGAGATAGATAGCACTCTGGCTATCGCAGTACAAAATGTACTTCTCCTGCTTGAAACCCAATTCCTGGACGAATGTCTTCATCCACAGCAATTCCTTGCAAGCTTCTGTAACTGCAATGAATTCTGCCTCTGTTGTAGAGAGTGCAACACACCTCTGCAACCTTGACTGCCATGCCACAGCTCCTCCTGAGAGAGTAATCAGATACCCCGAAGTAGACTTTCGGGTATCCACATCTCCTGCCATATCTGAATCGGTGTAGCCCATCAACACTGGTTTGTCGCTGCTTCCAAAACATAATCTCATCTTGGATGTGCCTCGAAGATACCGCATGATCCATTTGATCGCATTCCAGTGTTCTCGTCCTGGGTTTGACATAAACCGGCTGACCAATCCAACTGCGTGTGCTAAGTCTGGCCTCGTGCACACCATGGCATACATAAGACTTCCCACTGCTGAGGTGTATGGAACCTGTTTCATTTCCTCCTTCTCTGTCTTAGTAGAGGGACTCTGTTGTGTACTCAATCTAAAGTGGGTAGCAAGAGGAGTGCTAACCGCTTTAGCCTTGTCCATCTGGAATCTCTGAAGTACCTTTTCGATGTACTCCTCATGTGACAAGTATAATCTCCTGGCTTTCCGATCACGGCCGATCCTGATGCCAAGAATCTGTTTAGCTGGCCCCAAGTCTTTCATCTCAAAAGACTTACTCAGTTGCTGCTTCAAATTATCAATCCTCGATTGATTCCTGCCAACTATCAACATATCATCTACATATAGCAGTAAGATGATAAAATCATCGTCAGAAAATTTTGAACGAAAACACAATGGTCTGAAGTGGTCTTCTTGTATCCCTGCTCCCCCATAACTGACTCAAACTTCACGTACCACTGTCTCGGTGCCTGTTTCAAACCGTAGAGGCTTTTCCTGAGTCTGCACACATAGTCCTCTTTCCCGCTGACTCTGAAGCCTTCTGGTTGCTCCATATAAATTTCTTCTTCCAGATCTCCGTGAAGAAATGCGGTCTTGACATCCATCTGCTCAACTTCCAGGTCGAGGCTTGCTGCTAAGCTGAGTACCACTCTGATGGATGACATCTTCACAACTGGAGAGAAGATTTCATCGAAGTCAATGCCTTTCCTCTGATTGAATCCCTTGACGACTAATCTGGCTTTGTATCGGGGTTGTGAAGTGTGCTCCTGTTGCTTCACCCTGTACACCCATTTGTTCTTCAAAGCCCGTTTGCCTCTTGGCAATTTCACCAACTCAAAAGTGTGATTGTCATGCAAAGATTTCATCTCATCTTGCATGGCTTCCTCCCACTTTTCTCTGTCCTCTGTTTCCACAGCCTCCTGGTAGCTCTCGGGTTCTCCCCCGTCAGTAAGCAGCACATACTCATATGCAGAGTATTTGGTTGAAGGTCGCCTCTCTCTGTCAGACCTTCTCTGTGGAACTGTTGGTGGAACTTCTGGTACTGGTGGTTGATCATGATCATCATCTCTGGGAGCTTCATCACCTGTACCCTCATGTCTGGGAACCTCATCTTCAACTCGTACTGGCACCGGTGTGTGAGGTTCTGGATTCACATTTCTGTATTGCTGGGGCATTGTCTTCATTCCTTTCTGATATCTTCTATGGTCTGGTCTTCAACAAAGACAACATCTCGGCTCCTGACGATCTTCTTCTCCACGGATCATACAGTTTGTAGCCGAAATCATCCTGACCATAGCCAATAAAGACACATTGTCGCGTCTTTGCATCAAGCTTGGATCTCTCGTCCTTTGGGATGTGTACATAAGCTTTGCACCCAAAGACATGTAAGTGTTCGTATGACACTTCTTTACCTGTCCAGGCTTGGTTAGGAACATTACCTTTCAGTGCGACCGCTGGGGACATGTTCAAAACATGAACTGCTGTGATGAGTGCCTCCCCCCAGAATGTCTTCGGCAGCTTGGCTTGTGACAGCAAGCTTCTGATCCTCTCGCACAAGGTTCTGTTCATCCTCTCAGCTAGGCCATTCAGCTGAGGTGTCTTCGGAGGTGTCGTTTGATGTCGGATTCCTTGCGTCTTGCAGTACTGATCAAACGGACCTCTGTATTCTCCACCGTTATCTGTTCTGATGCACTTCAGTTTCTTGCCGGTTTCTCTCTCCACCAGAGCATGAAACTCCTTGAACACTCCCAGCACTTGATCTTTTCTCTTCAAGGTGTATGCCCAGATCTTCCTTGAATGATCATCAATGAATGTCACAAAATACAGTGACCCTCCGAGTGTTCGTATCTGCATCGGACCGCATACATCTGAATGTATGAGATCTAGTACCTCCGGTTTCCGTTGAGGCGGGGAGCTCTGGAAGGATACTCTGTTCTGCTTTCCAGCCATGCAGTGTTCACACTTCCGTAAGTGTGAGTTCTTCAATTCCGGAAGAACATTCCGCCTGCGTAGTATCTCCATCCCTGTTTGGCTCATGTGACCGAGCTTTTTATGCCATAGCTCGGCTGCCTCATTACTGTTGACTGTATTTATGCTACTATTTGAAAGCTTAGCATGCATCAAATACAGGGTTGAGTCTTTCTTACCTCGTGCCACGACCATTGATCCTTTAGTGAGCTTCCAGCATCCGTCACTAAAGGTGCTGCAGAAACCTTCATCATCCAGCTTGCCTGTTGAGATCAGGTTTAACCGGATATCTGGGATGTGCTTGACTCCCTTCAACACTAGCCTTGTCCCGTTCTCTGTTTCAAGGCAGATGTCTCCAATACCGACGGCTTTGGACTGTCCGTCATTCCCCATCCTTACAGCACCGTAGTCCCCTGGTGTGTAAGATGAAAAGAAGTCTCTGCGAGATGTGGCGTGTATGGATGCGCCACTATCTATCACCCAACTGGTCTCGTGGCTGGCAAGATTCACAACAGCTTCTTCATACATTATGCAAAATTCTTTGGAGGTTTTCTCGGTGGTAGTAGCAACTCTTTCTTGATTAGAGTCGCCATCTCTCCTGGACTGCTCGTTCTTCAACTTGTAACAATCCCGCTTCATATGGCCTTTCTTTTACAATGATAGCACTCAATATCTCTTGTTCTTGATTTCCCCCGGTTCTTGTCTGATCTCCCTGGGCCTCGGCTTTTACTCCTCCCCCTTCTGGTGTTCTTTTCTGTCACTAGAGCTTCTGAGGTTGAGGCTGATGCTGACTCCTGCATTCTCGTCCTCTTTTCTTCCTCGAAGATCCTGGTCTTTGCCATCTCCATAGTGACTTTCCCATCTGCGGCTGAATTGATCACCGTAGATCTGAACGTTTCCCAAGATTCTGGTAACGTATTAAGGAGTATTAAGCCATTTACCTCATCACCGAAGTCTATGCCCAATCCAGACAATTCTTTCATTGTTCCGAGGAAATCGTTGATATGGTCCGCCACAGCTGTACCCTCCTGGTATTTCAAACCCATCATCTTCTTGATGTAGTACAGCTTGTTGTTTCCAGTCTTTGCTCGGAAAAGCTCCTCCAGCTTTCTCCATAAGACACGTGCATTTGTCTCTTCACTGACATGGTTACGATACTGTCGTCGATCCACTGACGAATAGTACTGCATGTTTTCTGGTGAAGATTAGCCCACTTTCATCGGTCATTCCTTCTGGTTTCTGCTCCAGAAACACCGATCCATCATAGTCCTTCACATACAGAAGGTCTTTCATCCTTCCTCTCCATGTGAAATAGTTTGTACTGGTTAACAAAATCATTTTTCCGTTGCTCCCCTCCATCATAAAAATTCTAAGCAGAATTTCAAAAAACAGACCTCACCGTTGCGTCTGGAATGGTCGAAAATGGTGGAAATGACACTTCGTTTGTCAAAATCCGACACAGGGACCAAATTGCAAATTTCAGAAATTATAGGGGTCAAATTGCAATTTCCGAAAGTTCAGGGGCCAAAGTGAAATTACGGAACAGATCAGGGACTATATTGCAATTTCCAAAAAGTTCAGGGACTAAATTGAAAATTTCTAAAAGTATAAGGGCTAAATTATAATTTCCAGAAAGTTCAGGGACCTATCTAAAATTTACCAGACACCGCTGACGTGGCAGCTGACTGTGCTGCTGACTGTGCGCTGACGTGGCGCTGACTGGGCGCTGACTGTTCACTGACGTGGCGGATGACTGGGCTGCTGACTGTGGCGCTGACGTGGCGCTGACTGTGCGCTGACTGGGCAACACGTGGCGGCTGATGTGGCGTCGTCTTCAACCTCAAGCTGGCGCGTGGATTGCGCGTCGGGCGCGTGGCTTCTCTCTGTAAGGCGCGTGCGGCGCGTGACGACGTTCTGGACCTCCGATCGATCGCCGGAAAATACCACCGTGCTCGTCTCGCCGTGAAAAGTCCGATGGTATGCTCAAAATCGATTTTCGACCACTTTCGTCGGAACCGACTTTCTAAACCGAACCTCTGTTTCCAAGTTTCGGGATCCCTCCGAGTAACCTAAGCTCTGATACCACTTGTTGTGATTAAACACACAATAATAGAGGATAATTTGAGAGAAAACTCTTCTTTTATATACCCACTAAAGAATTACAAAGCTTCCAATACAAGCTTTACAAAAAACTCTCACCAATCACTCTCACTACACTTTCACACATTTAGGGATACTGAAACAATGGATTTAGGGCTCAATTTATAGTGCCCAAACCGCGTGAACAGTGCCACGCGGTTTGGACACGTTTACAGCTTGCTCATGAGCTCAGCTTGCTCATGAGCTGTTGATTGAAAGTGCATGCAATTATTTGCATGCACTTTCGGTGCTTGTGACCAACAGCTGGTCACAACACCAACAATGATTAACAAAATGATAAAAATTGATTACAATACAGAGTCTGCTACCAAGGAAATTTGCTCGAATAACGATGGAGGGTGAACCTTTTTCATTGTTTCCAAGACACAAGATCAATCTCTTTCAGTCACGCAGCAACATGCGCCACTTACATATGAACACACATCGATCATCTTTGCCTTGCTTTTGATCATGTGCATCATCAGAGTCAGCCACGTCCAGATGCAATATTAAAACACCATGTGTCTTTGTTACTTCCAGTATCATGCATTAAATTGACTCTTATTTCATGCCATCAAATGGCTCCACTCAATCACGGCCATATGCGCACATATTGATCACTTGCATGTGGTTCATCAGGCCATTATTATCTCCAAAACAGTAAATGATCATTGATAAGCACATGCGCAATTTGTCTCACCTTGCATGCGTGATCATCAGGCCATATCTTGTCATGGTGATTTGCGAATTCAGTTTGATGGAAGACGAGAGAGCGATAGAGAGAAGGAATCATTGCCGGAGCTGCTACTAATGGTGTTGTTACTATTTCCACGACGGATAGTCTTATGGTTTCGTTGGGTAGACAATGAATTGGATCAACCATGGCGTCATTTGAGATATGAGGATGGCAGTTGTAGTCAATTTTCTTCTGTTGGAGGTTAACAGAAGATACTTATAGTTGTTTCTGATACTGGGAGTTTCTAAAGGGCCACCAACCTGAAGTACAAGCGGGCTAAAGTGGAGTTCATGGTTTCCTGTAAGTGAAAGGTGAACCCTGAATTTTGTTGCAGCAGCGGCTAGACAAAAGAGTTTCAAAAGAAATCTGATTCGTGAGAGAGCAGGTCCGAATCCTGTGGAATCTCTTTTTCATTTGGGCTGAGAGCAGGAGCTTTTAGGAAGACAAAGTGTTGTAACATATATTATTAAGAGTGGAGTTAAGATGATTTAATTAAATTAAAACACTTTAACATCAACTTAATGATGGAATTTTGTAACTTAAATAATCATAATAATTTTGATTTTCTTACTTCTCCAAAATAAATTTTTGTAACTCCTCAAAACATTAAACAGAACAAGGTATATGTCTTATTGGCCGGGCTTCGGAGAAGCCAGGCCGAAATTCTATATGCCATATATGCGCGGCGGGACATATTATATGTCTGGCCGGATGTATTTTGTAACTAGAAAGTCTGAAACATCCTATAATAGCAATAACAATATAACAGTAAATGAATGACTTATGAAACATATTAATAACAAAGAAAGACATTAAAGTAAGCAAGATAAAATACATACCTCGCCGATGACATGCTTTAAGAAATTAATGTCCGGATGGACTTAGATAATATAACAATAATATTCAAAAGGTCAAGAAACTCATGCATAGCTAACAATAATAATAGAATCTATAATAATATAACAGTAAATAAATGACTTATAAAATGGACCAATAGTAAAAAGAAATAACCGAGCCAATTAGAGTACATGTCTCATCAACTTAGTTTTGGAGAAGCCCGTCCAGATGTTATTTCACATCAGGGATGTCCGGTTAGACATGAAATGAGTTTGGCCGGATATTCCACGTGAACCAGACAGAGGACAAACATGGAAACATATATTATCCCAACAATATAACAATAGGCAAGAAACAAAACAACATGATAACAATAAAAACAACAGGATCTGCAAAATCGACCTTTCATATAATCATTTCCCAGTGAAAAGTGGAATTATATCCCTAGTGTAAACCATATTATCGTCCATTCAGAATCGACTATGGAATTTATGTTTGGGTTTCCATCTTATATACCAACAGGGAACCACCATATACAACCAGATATATTTTGACTTGTGTATGTTCGGTTGAACATAAGTCAATCAAAGAAACCGAAAATAATAAAAAAACATTCAAAGTGTGTTATGTGTAATTATTAAAGTGAAAAATAAACAAAATGAAAAATGATAATTTACAATTGTCAAACTTCCACCAAACATGCCTGCATGTTTGGTGGAGGATTTGATTCCATGTTTGGTGCCATGTTTGGTGTCATATTTGGTGTCATGTTTGGTGGCATGTTTGGTGGAGAAATTGGTGGGAACCTTTATATTTGCCTATAAATAGCATGCCAAATTTGATGTAAAACTCATGCTTTCTTCTAGGATTTCTATGTAAAACTTAGAAGAGAGTGTCTTGTGTGTTTAATTTCGGTTTTCTTGTATTTTCTTTTTATTTTTAGTAATAAAATTCTGACTGTTTTCATTCAAGCATGAGTAGGTAATTTCTTTCTGCTGGAGTAAATGGTGAAGCTTTTAATATGATAAGGTAGATTAATCTCACTTTAATTATAATATAGAAATTATAATTTAATAATATTGATTAATGTTTATACCGCCTCTATGGCTGATTTTATTTATTTGATATAATTAGATACCGTCTATATGGTCGGTCTTTAGGTGACAGCTGATTGCCGCCTATATGGCTGGTTATGGACAAATAATAACACCGCCTTTATGGCTAGTTGGACTTAATTAATTGGATAATACAGACAATTTATATATTATAATAAAGTGAGATTCCTACATTTAAATATTAAAAGTGGTTCCCCTAACTCCAACATTTTATTTTTATTCTTTTATTTTAACTTTTTAGATTTCAACTTATTTTATGATGTTTTATTTATTTATGTCTTAGTAATCCTAGGTATGTGTTGTAACTAAATACATTATCTAGGGTTGTGATGAATTCCAATATCATTGGTTTATAAGTTGGTTATTTTGTGTCTTGTGTGATGTATTGGTTTATTTATTGAGTCTTAATCTTAATGCTTCTTGTTAATTGGCCACTAATAAGATTGATGTGGTAAACTTAAAATGAACTTGGAAAAGAGATTTTAGGTTTCAGCTTTAGACTAAATAGCTCACGATCTCACCCTAGAGATTTCCTTCCAGGATAGGAATATACCTATCAGGCGTGGGTAGCCATAATTGGAACTTGACCTTAATGAATTCAGAGTTCCTTAATTAACATAGGAATATAGTTAATTGGGTTACTTTGGGTGTTTGTATTCGACCATCGAACGAAGCTTTTGCATATTTTCGTATTCCAGGTTAATAAACTGACATATTACACAAGCATAAGATAGTCACTTCATCTTTAGAAGAATATTGGGAGGATTCACAACCCTAAATAGTTTCATAATATTGATTACTTTTTAGAATTTTACTTTTGCATTGTTTTAATTACTTGTCTTAAATTAAAATCACCAACCAAACAACAATCAATTTTTAGATACTTGTAGAAATTTAACTTCAATAAATTAATAGCATAGGTATTAAGTCCTCGTGGGATTGATATATTTTATACTACTTGAGCGATACGTGTGCTTGCGTTACGTGTGTGATTTTACTGATCAAAAATCAGGTATTATTTTGGTTCTAAATTCGGTTCTAAATTTGATTCCAGAAACCGGTTCTATGGTCCAGTTCTGACCATTTTGGAACTGGAACCGGACCGGTTAAAATCGCTTCCTTCATTTTACAATCGGTTCCGATTTCAAACCAAGAAAACCGGTCTGGTTCCGGTTCTATCGGAATCGGTGCTCAGCCCTAGTTAAGATACCCATACAGACTTAATTACTCGGATCTCAGATATTAAAGAAGTGTCTGATTTCCTTAAGCTTTCTCTTTAACACATGTAACAAGCTATGAGCCAGTGATTCCTATACCAGTTAGCCTTGGGGCACTAAGTGTTAAAATACCCCTACGGACTTAATTGCTCGAGTTAGAGAAGCTACAAAATCGAACTTATTCACACTTTGTTAAAAACTAACTCAAGCTATACAATTTTACGCGAACAATCACTACTTGCAGATTCAAGATGTTATGATACTAAGTAAAAACTGTTGGGGTTTTGGGCGAAGGGCGCAGCGGAAGCGCGGTTCGGGCGAAATCGTAATTTTAAAACTTTTCAAATTACCGAACAAATTATTCAATATCTAATATGAATAATTTATTCATATTTCACCTAAACACATTTATTCGATATCAAATAATGACATAAACAATCAAGAAAAGTCGCGAAACTTTTACGAAAACGTTTTTCCGCAAAATGACGCAAAACACGTTTTTGACAGAACCGACCACCCAACACTTATGGGGACTGCCCAGGTCAGCCCCAATAGTGTTAGGGCAGTTCATGGGCTGCCTGAACAGTGACAAATTCACTATTTGGACAGCCGTCACCCGGTTGGCTCAAAAGTTACTCGGTAACGCCGTTTTTCACCGTTTTCGCTTATTTCAACTCCGAAATAATTTCCGGCAATTGTTCCAACACCCAAAACACATCCAATACATTTATATGACATCAAATTCATCAACATAAACACTGATTTTTCCAGATTTGATCCAGAATACAAAATTACCAATTTTCATGCTTTAAATCCAATTTTTCAAGATTAATCCAATTAATCAAAACACCAATCAAAGTCACCAAACATGAACCACCCAAGAAAAATTATAGGCATTAAAAGAGTGGTCATAACACTCTAGAATGACAACATATCATCAAATGATCAAATTGGATAAATATTACAATAATACTACCCAAATCAACTTCACACATGCATCACCACTTCCAATTCATCCACCAAAACCAAAAGCCCCAAATTTTATGAAAAGAAGAAACCCTAGGATCTCATAAGATCATCAAGAAATATGAAACAAAATTTCTAAGCTTAGGGAGTTGAAGAATTACCTTTAATCCTTGTTTTTCCTAAGCCTTTTTCTTTGATTTTCTTCTTTTCCTAACTTGAATCATCAAGAAACCATTTGAGAGCTTTTTTCTTTTGTGTTTTCGGCCATGGATGATGAATGAAGAAGAAAAAAAAATTTCTTTGAAAATCATCATAACTGACTTTACAAGGGCATAATTGTCTTTTTTATAATTTAAATCAATTAAATTATAATAAGCTTTAATGTTAGCAAATCAAATTTGCACACTTAAGCTTAAGTAAATCATGCCATGTGTACAAATAATAATTAGCCATATTTCATAACATTTATGAAATATAGATATTATTTAATCATTTAAATATTTAACATTTAAATAGCTAAATAATTAATTATTGTAATTATTATTATATATGTATTTTTATTTACAATAAATAACAAATATATATATTAATGGCATGTGTCAAAATCTCATTTGACACTTAATTAATGTGTATCTAATCAAATTATGTATCAAATACAAATACACAATAATTATTAAATGACCAAAATCCCCTAATGCATATGTTATCGTTTAACCGATTAAACGATTCGAATTAACTCATTTAATCCGATGAATATTATGAATAATTTGTATTATTCATAACGCGTTACCCAAGTGCTCAATGAGTACACTTCATATTGTGGGACTCTCTAAATTTAGGTTAATCCGTCACGAAATCCAATTTCGTGTCCATAATTTACCCACTCATGAATTATGACGACCACAGATAATCTCACTAAACTATGCAAGTTGGGGTCATTACATACGTATAATCCCTCTGTCACAGGCTATCCATATTATACCTGGGATATAGATAAGAACGTCAAATCTGTTCGGTGTAATATAGTCGACTTTCAATTTGCGATCTATAAATAACACTCGGAACTGATTTTCGAAGTTATACCACGGCCATTGATTTACTAGATCGTAAACACATGCATGATGCATATGCCTGTACACAGGAATGACAAATCCTCTCTTGATACGCACAGGATATCATGAGCATCAGTCCACACCCAACGAACATGCAGAGGTCTGATCATGAATAGATCGGTGACGTGACTGCCATCAAAGTGTGGAGGATAACTCATATATCCACAATGGTATCTCAAGTCGAAAGACTAATATGCTCGCTCAACTCGAGAAGATTCCTATTGACGTTGGTGTACCATCTATTAGGAAATCTTCAGTGAATCGTTCAGTGTTTATCAAATAAACACCTACATGTCTATACGAGTCCCGAGATTCATGGTTCACTGGGATAAACCATCAGACTAAGTCACGATATACGACATGTACTGGTCTCAGTGGATTTTACTAACCGACCCGTGTTAGTAAATCTTGACCGGAAACTTTATTTAAGGATATACATCTTATAGTGTGCTTCCCAATATCAATTACACCCTACGTTGTAACTGCGCACTACATTGTAAATCCTATGGTCTTTGTCTAATATACACGTATCACTAAACCAGAGTTTTCAATCTAATCGTAATTAGATCGAATATGTGTATAAAAGACAAGAGGTTCTACCATTAAATAAGTAATATTATGGAAAATTGAATTACTCGTATTCATGAATCGGACATAAATACGATCCGGATTGGCACTCCGAGCACCAACCCTAACAATTTCTCCCACTTTCTCTAGTGCCAATCCATGGTATCATATGCACATCTCAATGTGTATCACATACTCATGGCCCTCAAGAGCTCATCTAGCACTCAAGAGGTAGACAACAACAAGTAAGCCTGCTATTACAAATTGAGTCTGTCGAACAAACCCAATTGTTTTCCTTAGCCAACATCATTCATATTTTGTACAATCCAAATTCCACATCAATATGAATCGGACGCTATATCAGTATTGTGCTATAGCTACTGAGTTGTCTATGTATTTAGAGATCAAATCCAAATACTATGAGACAACCGCAAGCACTATACTAATATGAAAACTTCTAATCTATAGGGTCACTATGCAACTTCATATGTCAATACTTCACAAGTTGCAACTGATTCCACAAGTTTAATAGAATCAACGGTGACACTCCCACTGCATCTTTTCTGATTTTATATGACATAGACCATATAATGTCATAATTAGGATCAAAACTAATCTGACCTTATGGTTGCAGACTAAATTCTCCATTAATAAGAAATTCGTTCTTAATATCTCAAAGATCACAAAGAACATGTTTCAAGATCCATCATATGGACTACAGCATATCAAAATAGCTCGTAACTATTACGAATAAAATGATATCTTTAATCGCACATAATATAGTATTCATTAAGCCATTATCCTATGATTCATAAGATTGACTAGACATTCTAATCGATCTCTCTTTCGAAAAACGTATCATCCTTTATGAAAGATGAATACTATATATATAAAAGACACGTTAACTGTCAAATAGTTATACTACTTGTCATATAGATAGTCTTACTGTGTCCTTTATTAGATCATATCTAATACGCGAATAATGGGAGTATCTCACAAGTCTCTTAGTTTTATATCATATATGAAACTTTATATCAAATATAATATAGACTACTCCCACTGCTTTCACGGAGAAAAGAAGACTTAGGTTATATTCAATGCTAGAAAGAAGTTTGTACGCTCTCACTGACTCTACTAACAAATATGTATTCTCTGTATTTTGATAAAATCAGACAATCTGACTGTATCAAAATTAGATAATACAGATTTTGGAAAGCTTATCTGAGTCTACAATAGGCTCTATAAGCCAGTATATCAAATTGTGATCTTAGCAGAATACAAACTCTAGGGCTATTCTAGAATGAATTCTTCAAACAAAGAAATCACAAGGAATTTCTCATTCGAAGAATACATTCAGGAACGCCACTTTGCATTCTTTAGCTAAAATACATAGTTTAATATCATCATTAACCAATAGATCTTTAATTATTCAATTAGTGCGACTAGAGACAAGTTTTCTCAGAATCTACAATAGACTACTGAGCATAACTTTTCTCATTGTCATAATATAAAGGTCAAACCTTTATCAAGCTCATTTTGCTTTTGCTGCGCAAACAATTTGCATATTTTATGAACTATTCATAACGAAAGCCTAATCAAGTTCAAAACTTGATCGTAGTAAGTTATGAACAATCTTAGATCTATGGTTCAACATTAACTTCCGAAATCGATATCAAATATCGATCCCACTATAAGTTTTAGGATAATTTTATTCGATAAAAAAACAACAGAATCATTAAGTATCAAATACTTTGTAAATGATTCTGACATCCTATTGAACTTATACGGAACATGTCTAAGGGTCTTTTCATCTTATTAATTATGTAGTTCCACTTATAGTTTATCATTCTCATATTTGACTTCAATAAGTTAAGTCTTTTCTACAATTGTCAACATCTGATGTTAACATACCGAGTAATAAAATAATTTTATTGCTCGGAATCGTAGAAAAAATATTCTATCAAATAGAATACAATATTCTATTAAATAGAATAAATGATAAACCTTACTTGTACCTCCGAGGTGCAAGTACTTTCAATTATATAACAATTATACAAAAGAAAGTTTCAAATCTCAAACTTTTCAAGATTCGAATTTTCTACTATACATATCATATATGTAACTATAGGAACGAATGGAACCTTAATTAAAGAGATGAATTAATGTTACTGGAGCATAACCCCAAGAGTATTGAAACTAATTCGGTAACACTCAATATCAACGAATCAAATCATATAAGATTCTATTTCTCTTACTGACCAATTCATCAAGATTCGTGGAAGTTTAATATTGAGTAAGAATCACATTCATTAAATAACTTTAGAATTAATTGCCTTAAATTCATATGTCTGATCATATCAAACATCTTTGAACAATTCAAAGATTCACAATGAATTTTGAGAATATAGTTTCCAACACTACAAATAGAATATCTTTGAACCATTCAAAATATTCTATCCGCGTTTCATCAGAAATATATTGAAAATTCTCGAACCATTCAAGAGTTTTCAATATATATTCTTTTCGAAACACGCAACTAAGTCATGACAATTCATTAACTAAGTTACGAAGTAGAGAAAACTATCCAAGGCAATTTCTAATTCATTAAACTACATACTTCCAAAGTATTAGTTCAATAAATCTGTGGTCCAATGACGATCATTGATTAAATGAGATTTAATCACATCCTGAATACAATATTCATTAAATGGATACATATATATGGTGTGATCTTGTATCAGACCATCCTTTACCATACGGAATAAGCATCTAATGCTTATGTGATAAAAACTCATAAAGCACAGTTCTAAGTTATTTAGTTAACCGAATATTTTTCTTAATGTTTATATTTTCATTAAATACACTACTAGTCGTATTAAAATATGTAACAATTGTTTATACAGAACAAGTAATTATCTAATAGTCACAAGTTCTGATATCAAATATCAAAACAGTTATTAAACATTATTTTAAATAACCAGACGGAAGATCTAGTATCCAATACCTATAGTTATCATATTGTGAGAATCAATATTCTCTATACACAACTATATATATCTCTTTTCTTAAGCATTATTATTTGCCTTCAATTATTCAGAACAATTGCAAATGATTGATTAGCAAACTGTGTCAGACACGTGACTTCTAAAAGTCACTAAAAGCCAAGAAACGTCATTATAAGATAAACAAATACCTAATGGGGTTTTCTCAATGGCAGTCAAGAATCTCGAGACATGAACTAATTCAAGTCAATTCTTACTGCATAAGAAACTATTCTTACTAGATAACTATATCCAAAACAGATAGCTATTTAGATTACTAATCGTGACTTAGTAACTAAGTCACTAACCATCTTGATTTTTTCAAGAAAATTGGAACAATAGTTCCCGATGGTTTGAACCAATCTAACAATATCTAAGTCTACTTTCTTCTTAGAACTTATTCTAGAACTACGCAACCATAAGTAAAAGTCAGAAAACATATTCAAGTAATATGTTATGCGTATAATTCTATAAATAATACAGAATAAAGGAAAACAAAAGCAGCAAATTCCATAAAATTACACACTGCTTTAGTTATAGATTTTTTAACCCAGCAGTGTCTCCCACTACTTTACGTAATACCGTAATCCTCAACGGAGAACATGAATTCAAGAGTTAAATCGAAATCCATAGTGAGAGTATGATCCCATGAATATATTTCGACTCACAGCTTTGGCATGACCTCGCCTACGTATATTCATTAGGTAGACAACTCATTGTCAATCACTCACCAGTGACTCTTGATTTTGGTCCTGACCATTTCTCGTTATGACAGCTTTGGCACGTTCACAAGGAGGCGTATCAAGGCTTCACTTGCCAATGACAAACTCAAGCTACTGATGTAGTCCTGACAGCTTTGGCACGTTCAGGATTTCCACTTTCACTTGAATTTGTCTAATATCAATATACAACCGGCATGGATAAAATTCTATCAACTACACCATCACTGCTTTGGCACGATCTCGAAATGTAGCCATAGAAAGTTACCCATTAAACCGTATTGACAAGACGGACCAAGAAACATGCATCCAATACACGTTACCTTACAACCTTATTTTAAGCGGGGATATTCCTCAAGGAAGCATTGTTCCACATCAAATGCAGAATTTTAATCTAAATCATTTTCTAAACAACTCAATTCAACGTTAGAAAACATAACTAAATATAACCATTAAATTTCGGTTAAGTTTTCGTTATCATAGACCCTAAAAGTGAAGAAATATTTAAATTACATGCATATGCGAACATTAAAATTAGATTATATATCATATATCAAGCATGACTAATCTAATGGATGAAGCATCAGACTTGCTCTGATACCAATTTTGTTGGGGTTTCGGGCGAAGGGCGCAGCGGAAGTGATCGTAATTTTAAAACTTTTAAAATTACCGAAAAAATTATTCAATATCTAATATGAATAATTTATTCATATTTCACCTAAATACATTTATTCGATATCAAATAATGACATAAACAACCAAGAAAAGTCGTGAAACTTTTACGAAAATATTTTTCCGCAAAATGACGCAAAACACGTTTTTGACCGAACAAACCACCACCCAACACTTATTGGGACTACCCAAGTCAGCCCAAATAGTGTTAGGGAAGTTCATGGGCTGCCCGAACAATGAAAAATTCACTGTTTGGGCAGCCGTCACCCGGTGGTTCAAAAGTCACCCGGTAACACCGTTTTTCACCGTTTTCGCTTATTTCAACTCCGAAACAATTTCCGAAAATTGTTCCAACACCAAAAACACATCCAATACATTTATATGACATCAAATTCATCAACATAAACACTTATTTTTCCAGATCTGATCCAGAATATAAAATTGCCAATTTTCATGCTTTAAATCCAATTTTTCAAAATTAATTCAATTAATCAAAACACCAATCAAAGCCACCACACATGAACCACCCAAGAAAAATTCTAGGCATTAAAAGAGTGGTCATAACACTCTAGAATGGAAACATATCATCAAATGATTAAATTGGATAAATATTACAATAATACTACCCAAATCAACTTCACACATGCATCACCACTTCCAATTCACCCACCACAACCAAAAGCCCCAAATTTTATGAAAAGAAAAAACCCTTGGATCTCATCAGATCATCAAGAAACATGAAACAAAATTTCTAAGCTTAGGGAGTTGAAGAATTACCTTTAATCCTTGTTTTTCCTAATCCTTTTTCTTTGATTTTCTTCTTTTCCTAACTTGAATCATCAAGAAACCATTTGAGAGCTTTTTTCTTTTGTGTTTTCGGCCATGGATGATGAATGAAGAAGAAAACAATTTTTTTTCTTTGAAAATCATCATAACTGACTTTACAAGGGCATAATTGTCTTTTTTGTAATTTAAATCAATTAAATTATAATAAGCTTTAATGTTAGCAAATCAAATTTGCACACTTAAGCTTAAGTACATCATGCCATGTGTACAAATAATAATTAGTCATATTTCATAACATTTATGAAATATAGATATTATTTAATCATTTAAATATTTAACATTTAAATATCTAAATAATTAATTAATATAATTATTATTATATATGTATTTTTATTTACAATAAATAACAAATACATATATTAATGACATGTGTCAAAATCTCATTTGAAACTTAATTAATGTGTATCTAATCAAATTATGTATCAAATATAAATACACAATAATTATTAAATGACCAAAATCCTCTAATGCATGTGTTATCGTTTAACCGATTAAACGATTCGAATTAACTCATTTAATCCGATGAAGTATTATGAATAATCTGTATTATTCATAACGCGTTGCCCAAGTGCTCAACGAGTACACTTCATATTGTGGGACTCTCTAAGTTTAGGTTTATCCGTCACGAAATCCAATTTCGTGTCCATAATTCACCCACTCATGAATTATGACGACCACAGATAATCTCGCTAAACTATGCAAGTCGGGGTCATTGCATACGAATAATCCCTCCGTCACAGGCTATCCATATTATACCTGGGATATAGATAAGAACGTCAAATCCGTTCAGTATAATATAGTTGACTTTCAATTTACGATCTCCAAATAACACTCGGAACTGATTTTCGAAGTTATACCACGGCCATGGATTTACTAGATTGTAAACACGTGCAGGATGCCTATGCCCTGTACACGGGACTGACGAATCCTCTCTTGATACGCACAGGATATCATGAGCATCAGTCCACACCCAACGAACAGGCGGAGGTCTGATCATGAATAGATCGGTGACGTGACTGCCATCAAAGTGTGGATGATAACTCATATAACCACAATGGTATCTCAAGTAGAAAGACTAATATGCTCGCTCAACTCGAGAAGATTCCTATTGACGTTGGTGTACCATCTATTAGGAAATCTTCAGTGAGTCGTTCAATGTTTATCAAATAAACACCTACATGTCTATACGAGTCTCCCGAGACTCATGGTTCACTAGGATAAACCATCGGACCAAGTCACGATATACGACATGTACTGGTCTTAGCGGATTTTACTAATCGACCCGTGTTAGTAAATTTTGACCATGAACTTTATTTAACGATATACATCTTATAGTGTGCTTCCCAATGTCAATTAGAAACTACGTTGTAACTGCGCACTACATTGTAAATCCTAAGGTCTTTATCTAATATACATGTATCACTAAACCAAATTTAGTTTCAATCTAATCGTAATTAGATCGAATATGTGTATAAAAGACAAGAGGTGTTACCATTAAATAAGTAATATTATGGAAAATGGAATTGCTCGTATTAATGAATCGGACATAAATATGATATGGTTTGGTACTCCGAGCACAAACCCTAACAAAAACATGGTTAGTTTTTTTTTTTTTTTTTTGAATAAAAGCACAAATTTCACTGCTTTTAGGTGCTTACTCCAATCAAATTAGAGAGCAGAATATTACAAAATTTTCAATTATAACCCGCGATCATATGTTATCGTGTTTGTTGATAATATTTGTCAAATAAGCATATAAATATCAAATTTAGTCAATATTATGGATAATTCACAAATTTAAATAATTTAAAATGAAATGAAGAAAAATAACTTATTATGAATTATTTTGAGATGCGTCTTAGGAGCGAAAATTCCTTACACAGCCACCTCTGAATAACAATTTCACTTGGTTAGTCAAAAGTTTATTGTTAGTTTGTGTGTATTTTTTTTTTTGAAAAATACAAAAGAACATCAACATAAAATATTTTTTTACCCACAAAATAACAACAAAACAAAAATGACAATTTTTTTTATTTTTGAAAAAAAAAAACACAATATGAAAGCAAAAACTATCTAGTCAATTATCCCATCCCCTTAACCTAATTGAGAAATTGTCCTCAATATCTGAAAAACAAGAAGTAGAGTTTAGAAGACATCACATAGTTAGTGTGGAATTGACAATTGAATTTATGACTATTTAAAAAAGAAAAAAAAATCACAGATTAAGATTCAATCCACGCTACGCTTCTATCCACGATCGTTACCAGACCAGTTCAACTTGGAAAGAATGAGGTCGATTTTTGGTTCATAAGATAAGAGTTAGTCAATTAATTCATCAGCTTTTCTTACAGTTAGGAGGATATCTTTTACCGGTTTTGAAATGAATCCATTTCTTTTGGCATCCTCAAGAATTACAAAAAGAAAATTGAAAAATGATCAACATTAGTTCAATGGGTTTTTGGTGAATGTTCAAGTTTTCTAATGATGCAAATGTGAATATTTCCTCTAATATGCCCAGCCCACATGGTAAAGCAATAAAAACGTCAGCATAATTGATCATTTCAATAAGTCTTTTAGACATACCTGAGACAATACATTTTTCTCCATTTGATTTTCCAATGAGGTTTTCGTCGGCCAAATGTTTTGGAATACTTTTCTGTCATCTTCTTGCACGGCCTTTGAAACACATCACATCAGTCCAAGATTTCCACCGCCATATACTAAGTGCATGTTTCCTTCAGCCATAACTTTACCCAATTCTTTTACAGCCTCAACAAATTATGGCTTAGTTCCAGAGCTAGTTCCACAAAAACCATAGATATTAGTGACTCGTCGTCTTGAAGTTTTCTCCATTTTTGCTATCTCTCTTATGTGTCAAAGATAGAAATGATGAGTTGAATTTATAGATCCTGAAAAAATGGTGAGTAATAAATGCACTAGTACCTATAAAATGACAATTGTCATATGAACAGTAAAAAAGATCATGAAAGTCAAAAAGTTTAGATATTGTTGGCAAAAATAAAAGAAATCAAATAATAAATTAAAGTAAATCAAAAGAGTAATTTAAAGTAAAAGAAATTAAAACAATAAATTGAAAAATATGTATTGGTAGTTGTGATTGTGACTCACATCTTCCTCTGGCTTTACGTCTAGTAACGGCTTGAACGCCCTCTAGGGTCGAGGATATGCTTCCCATCCAATTTTCTTATAAATCGGCAAACATGGTCTTTTAAAGTCAGATTCCCGAGACTATAATTTAGCAAAGTGTTGTTTTTTTTTACAAAATACACAAAACAACAAAAAATATAAAAGATTTTTTTAAAACACACAAAACAACACAAAAGTACAAAAAAAATGCAATAATGTTAAATTATTGCTCTATCTATTAAATTTTATTCCCAGCAACAACGCCAAAAACTTGACACACTCACAAAGTGGTTCTTTACTCCCAAGTATAAGAGGGTTGAAGTAATAAAATAACCCGATAAGTCCGGGGTCGATCCATAGAGAATAAATTTAGTAAGATAAAATAATAATTCAACTAATAAAATAAAAATAATAAAATAAAATAATATGGTTAGGGGATCCACTCTTGATATTTCAAATATAAAATAATTTTCACCTTTTATAAAATGTAAATTATAATTATTTCCAATCAATCTATTTCATAATTATCAGGTATTAATTATGCCAACACATGTGATCCGTCATGTCGATAATTAGTCTTGTCAAGGTACTAAATATGCGAAAATATATAAAATCAGTCATAAAGGCGGTGATATTATTTCTCTATAACAAGTCCAGTTAGGTACTCAATTATGTCAAATATATAAAACCAATCATATAGGCGGTAACAAAATTTGTCAATAATTAATCAGGATCTTTGATAGTCCACTCTCTCTCATTTATGGAATTCAAGTATTATTTGTGTCAATCGGGGACTGTCTACAGCTAGTCAAGCGTCCGCAATAAACTAGAAAGAGTATGAATTTTATTTCGAAAATTATCACAATTTATAAAATATAATATAAATAAAAATCACATATATTTTCATACCAAGAGCTTCAACTTTTACCCTAACATGATACAAATTTACAAAATAAGATATAAATAAAAACACCTATGATTTTATTAATAAAAGAAAAAGAAATTAAAAAAGAAATAAAATAAAATAAAACATACATGATACTTATCCCAAATCTCCCGAAATGGGAAAATAAAATAACATCCGGACTAGAGGAGAGCTTTTCATATTCCCCCTTCACTGAGGTGTCGAGCACCTCATTTTATCGGAAGGTTCGGCCAAATTGCAAATGCAATTGCATTTAAGAATGCAATTGCATTTGCAGGTAATGAATTATTGCAATGTTGTTCAACAATGCAATATAGCAATGCATAATCATTGCTATATATATATATATATATATATATATATATATATAATATAATATAATAAATATAATATAATAAATATATATAATATGGTGGGACCCTGATAAGTGCGGTTTATACCCACTTATTCCGACATCCTTAGCCTATTATTTTTTTTATGGATCGAGTCATTTAAGTTCATTTTATATCTTATTTGTAGGAAGCATTATAACATGAAGAATGGAGCAAATACGCGTGTTTCGGGACCTATTGGAAGCATCGGACTCAAGAACAGGCAAAACCAGCATCAGCTGCGCACTGAATTTAAAAAGGCTATAACTTTTGATTTAGAAAGAGTTATGAGACCCATAATATATCAATTTACATCTACTCAAAGAGATCTATGTTCTATATAAAATCCAGGGGCTTTGGCACCGCGTGCCAATCTGCAAGTGCCGCAGCGCCCCCCACGCACCAGAAACATGATTTTAGGGTTTTTTAGATGTTTAATGACCCCAATGCTCTATTATAAATAGATTAGTTCGTCCAAACTCAAGGGGAGAGGCTAATACACAGCACAAAACACCAAAATACATATTTTTAGAGATCCAAGGAGGATGATTGAAGAGCAACACGATGAGACGAAGGCGGTGACGTCCGAAGAGGAAGAGATTCAAT
>SKCR01012095.1:0-38529 GCA_019454045.1 Zanthoxylum bungeanum
TTGGTTTTGCAAGAGTTTCTAAGATTCCCTTTGAAGCGGCCCCACTTCTCTCTCACATAGGTGATTTCTTATTTAAGAGTATCTCCTAATACTCTGCTCGGATTCCCGACGCATAAGAATCATTAAAAGCCTTTGCTTAACCTCTATCTATACGAGCATCACTGTTTCATTTCACCATAGGAATGGACTAGAGGGTAACCCCCACAATGAACCAATTATGTCTTTTACGAGTAGGTGTCCCATTGAACCTAGATCTTGGGATCTCCAGTCAACAAGTTGGGTTTTCCTTCGTAATAAACATTTATCTAATGGGCTTTAGTCCCATTCCCCTCGATGATTTCACAACTAACTCTCTATTTAACCCTTTGGTTAGCGGATCCGCAATGTTATCCTTTGACTTTACATAGTCAATCGAAATAACTCCAGTAGAGAGTAATTGTCTAACGGTATTGTGTCTACGACGAATATGTCTAGACTTACCATTATACATATTTTTATGTGCCCTTCCATTGCAGATTGACTAAGCAATGAATGCAAATTGCTAACACTGGCTTAGGCCAACTTGGAATATCCTCTAGAAAATTTTGAAGCCATTCTGCTTCTTCAGCACACTTGTCTAATACAATGAATTCTGATTCCATTGTAGATCTGGCTATCACAGTCTGTTTGGAGGATTTCCACGATACGGCTGCACCTGCTAGTGTAAACACATAGCCACTGGTAAACTTTGAGTCTTTCATGTCAGATATCCAATTAGCATCACTGTATCCTTCGACTACAGCTGGATATCTATGATAGTGCAACCCATAATTACGAGTATAATGTAGGTACCTAAGTACTCTCACTATTACTTTCCAGTGATCAACCCCTGGATTACTCGTATATCTGCTGAGCTTGTTTAGTGTATAGGCTATATCAGGCCTTGTACAACTCGATAGATACATCAAACTCCCGATCACTCTAGAGTATTCTACTTGAGATATACCTTCACCCCTATTCTTTGATAGATGTAAACTCACATCTAAAGGAGTTCTAGCCACAGTAAAATCATCATTGTTGAATTTACCAAGAATCTTGTTCAGTCGACTCGGGATATGAACACGATCGCCAGTTACCATACATAAATGACCTGAATTAAACCAACATTGATAACAACTCCAACAGGCAGAAGAGGGACCCCATATCAGGGACCCTATAAAAGAAGGAAACAAAGGAATAGAGAGGGATTTTTTCCAGACTACTCCTATCATAGAGACACTACTCCTAGACACCGCCCTCACGGCTAACAATCTAAGGTTGAGGTACTCCAGAAACCTTAATCGTTCCACCTTGAACTTATTCATTCTTTGAGCTAACTTAAGCGTCGGAATACCTACGGCTTCCACCACACCGGTGGGCAGTAACCTCCTCTTTTGCTCTACTCATTTTGCAGGTTCGCTCGTGCCCCTCTGCTCACATTCTCGATTGTGGACCTCGACCGAAATCAGTCTCCACAATTATCTCCATTGTCAATATAAAAAGAACCTAATGAGTCACACATTTAAAGTATTGAGGAGATAAAGATAAATCATATAAAATTAAGTTTTTCTTAAACTTTAATGTAAATTCGTAATTTCAGAAATTATGGATAAAAATTGAATTCAGGAAATTTTTGAGTCAAAGTACAAAATTGAAAATTAGGGGATATTTTATAATTTTCAAAGGTTCATGGATCATTTTATAATTTCCAAAAGTATATGGGTTGAATCGTAAAAATTCCTGTTAAAATACGATCAAATCCTATCCCTAGAATCAAATCTAACTCAAATAAAAAAAAACTATCAATAACCGTGCCATTAACGTGAGAAGAAGAATTGCTGAGAAAGAAAGTTCACTCTTCCAAATATTAATTTCGTTGCTTCTACTCTCGTCGTTCATCAGAACAAGAGGTATGTTACAATCATTCTTACTTTTTATGTTTTTGATTTAAGGTCTCGTCCTAAAGCGCTATCTGCAACCATCGCTGTTTCATCATCGTGATATTCTTGCCCTTTTTTTTTTCTTTTCTATGGCAAATTACTTGTTTCAATTCGATTTTGTTTTCCTCTATCGGCATGCGATTTAATTTTTTTTTTTTTTTTTAATAATTATGGCGGAATGGGCCATTGACAATGCGTGGCTTTAGACGACTGGCTATTTTTTTATTTTGATTTTCCTCATGAATTTTTTGGGCTGTTTCTATGTATCTTCTGTAGTTCAAGTATTACAAATACAATGATTGGTAGTTACCAGGAAATCCGAAATTAGGCTTAATTTCAGCCCAGCGGACCCTCTCGGCAGACCCTGAAATAAGACCCTGAGAGCAGACCCTGAAATTAGACCATCACGACAGACCCTCATGGTAGACCTTGACAGTAGAGGCAGACGCTGAGGGCAGAGGCAGGGGCTGAGGGCAGAGAGGTAGGGGCTGGCGAGCGGAGGCAGAGGCTTGCGAGCGGAGGCAGACCCTGATGATAGGAGACTGAGAGAAAGAGTTAGACTCTCAAATTGATGAAGTTGATCCAGAACCAAACCACTCCGAAAACCGTACGAGTATGGGCACCAACCAAAAAACCGTTTCCAAAACAAACCACAAATGCGTTTGAACTCTCCCTTAACAAAAACAAAAAAAACCGAGCTGTTGTGTGTGATGTTTTGTTTTTATTATCTGTGTTGTAAAACAAAATGTCAGTATTGTTCCTACAGAAAAACGAAAAACACTGCTCATTTAAAGGAAATTAACATGCCAATTATATCTCATAAATGAGAGGCCTTTCACTTGTTGTAACCACCAAGCTAATTAAATTAGTTGTTATGGAAATTCAAAAGGCTTGAAAAATTAAGGAGACATGCAAAAATTGGCTGGGCCGGGCCCGCATAATTTGGTCCGGCATTCGTGTACGCAGGACGCGCGGGTGCACACGAGCCAAGCTTGATTCGGATTTGATTTGCACCCCCCCCCCCCCCCGCACGTAGAGAGAGCCTCTTTCCTTATAACTCTTACCCATCTACATATGAGCAAACATATATAAGCATAATATTCCCTCTATAGCTTTCCCATATGAGACAAGCTCAATTCTCCTTATTTTCCAACACCATTGGGTGAACTTTGAGCAATAATTTCTCATTCACCCAAGAACCATTTTAGGCATATGAATATACCATTTCGAACTACTCACGGAGGAGTATCCGAATCATTCTATAACAACCACTAACACGAAGTGGATCATGCTTAAAATTGTGCCTCAAAATACTTACTCATAAGCATTTTCCAACAATCCCCCACATGAATGAAATTGGCGAAAACGTCAAATAAAAATATTTTATAAAACATTTTATTTTGACCTAGAAGAGTTCAACGGTTCAACGCCTGCATAGGATAGGTAGACCTCAGCCTTTGAACCTTCCCTTGTGAAAATATATCTCATTTACTGGCTGACAGTGGACGCGATGTCATTGAACTGTACTGTCGTTCATGTAAATGGAGAACATATATCACACCGATATTTTACCTAACACATCCGAGTTCTCATTGTTATGTTCATTTTGGCCATGAACATCTACCTGGTTCTGCAAGAGTTTCTAAGATTCCCTTTGAAGCGGCCCCACTTCTCTCTCACATAGGTGATTTCTTATTTAAGAGTATCTCCTAATACTCTGCTCGGATTCCCGACGCATAAGAATCATTAAAAGCCTTTGCTTAACCTCTATCCATACGAGCATCACTGTTTCATTTCACCATAGGAATGGACTAGAGGGTAACCCCCACAGTGAACCAATTATGTCTTTTACGAGTAGGTTGTCCCATTGAACCTAGATCTTAGGATCTCCAGTCAACAAGTTTGGGTTTTCCTTCGTAATAAACATTTATCTAATGGGCTTTAGTCCCATTCCCCTCGATGATTTCACAACTAACTCTCTATTTAACCCTTTGGTTAGCGGATCCGCAATGTTATCCTTTGACTTTACATAGTCAATCGAAATAACTCCAGTAGAGAGTAATTGTCTAACGGTATTGTGTCTACGACGAATATGTCTAGACTTACCATTATACATATTGTTATGTGCCCTTCCAATTCCAGATTGACTACCGCAATGAATGCAAATTGCTGACACTGGCTTAGGCCAACTTGGAATATCCTCTAGAAAATTTCGAAGCCATTCTGCTTCTTCAGCACACTTCTCCAATACAATGAATTCTGATTCCATTGTAGATCTGGCTATCACAGTCTGTTTGGAGGATTTCCACGATACGGCTGCACCTGCTAGTGTAAACATATAGCCACTGGTAGACTTTGAGTCTTTCATGTCAGATATCCAATTAGCATCACTGTATCCTTCGACTACATGTGGATATCTATGATAGTGCAACCCATAATTACGAGCATAACGTAGGTACCTAAGTACTCTCACTATTGCTTTCCAGTGATCAACCCCTGGATTACTCGTATATCTGCTGAGCTTGTTTACTGTACAGGCTATATCAGGCCTTGTACAACTCGATAGATACATCAAACTCCCTATCACTCTAGAGTATTCTACTTGAGATATACCCTCTCCCCTATTCCTTGATAGATGTAAACTCACATCTAAAAGAGTTCTAGCCACAGCAGAATCATCATTGTTGAATTTACCAAGAATCTTGTCCACATAGTGCGACTGATCAAAAATAAATCCATCTGGACTTCTCGAGATCTTTATTCCCAGAATGACATCTTCTAGACCCATGTCTTCATGTCAAACTTAGATTTCAGCATATTCTTGGTAGATTTCACCATTTTAACATTACTCCCGACAATCAATATGTCATCAACGTAGAGACATAAGATGACATAGCCAACTTCTGTCTCTCTGACATAAATACATTTATCACATTCATTGATTTTGAAACCATTTCCCAACATGGTGTCATCAAACTTTTTATGCCACTGTTTCGGAGCTTGTTTCAATCCATACAAGGATTTAACTAACTTACAAACTTTCTTTTCTTGTCCTGGAGCTATAAAGCCTTCAGGTTGTTCCATGTAGATTTCTTCATCTAAATCTCCATTCAGAAAGGCTGTTTTCACATCCATCTGATGTACCTCAAGATTCCGCAGAGCTGCAATCGCTAGTATCATCCTTATGGAATTTATTCTCGTTACAGGAGAATAAGTATCAAAGTAATCAAGACCTTCACGTTGTCTGTAACCTTTAATTACAAGTCTTGCTTTGTACTTGTCAATTGATCCATCTGCCTTCATTTTCTTTTTGAAAATCCACTTGGACCCTAAAGGTTTACATCCTGGAGGAAGATTCATTAACTCCCAGGTGTGATTTTGTAAGATAGATTCAATTTCACTATTGATGACATCTTTCCACAAAACACCATCAGCTGACCTTACAGCTTCGTTATAGCTTTGAGGATCATTTTCTAGCAAAAATGTCAGAAAATCTGGACCAAATGATTTTCCTGTTCTAGCTCTTTTGCTACGTCTTGGTTCAAGTTCAACAACTTGTTGATCCTCTGGAACATTTATTTGTTCTCGGTCCTGACTATCTTCAATGATAGTCTCATGTGCCCGTTCGTGCACATTTGAGTTCGAATTAGTTTTACAAGGAAAAAAGTATTCGAAAAAAGATGCATTCCTCGACTCCATTATCGTATTCTTGTGAATATTTGGTATATTAGACTCATGCATAAGAAATCGATAAGCATTACTGTTATGTGCATATCCTATGAGAATGCAATCAACAGTTTTTGGTCTTATCTTCACCTTTTTAGGTGGAGGAATAACTACTTTGGCAAGACACCCCCACACTCGTAGGAATTTATAGGAAGGTACTCTTCCTTTCCACATCTCATAAGGAGTTTTCCCTGCTTCTTTCCGTGGTACCTTATTTAAAAGGTAATTAGCTGATAAGACAGCTTCTCCCCGCATATTCTGAGGTAAGCCAGAGCTGATTAACATAGCGTTCATCATCTCTTTCAAGGTACGATTCTTCCGTTCTGCAATCCCATTGGATTGAGGTGAATAAGGAGCTGTGATTTGATGTATGATTCCATTTTGTTCACAAAGTGATTCAAAAGGAAAAACATACTCACCACCACGATCACTTCTTAACTCCTTAATTCTTTTATTTAGTTGGTTCTCAACTTCATTCTTATAGAGAACAAATTTCTATATAGCTTCGTCCTTACTTTTCATCAAATACACATAGCAAAATCTTGTGCAATCATCAATAAAGGTAATAAAATATTTATTACCGCCTCTCGATTGTATTGAATTAAAATCACATACATCGGTACGAATTAGATCAAGTGGTTCAGAGTTTCTTTCAATACTATGAAAAGATGATCTAGTTAGTTTTGCCTCAACACAAGTATCACACTTATGTCTGTTATCAATTTTAAGATTGGGAATGTGATTCATGTTAATTAATTTCCGCAATGAATTAAAATTAACATGTCCTAATCTACCATGCCATAGATTAGAGTACTCAACAATATAAGCAGAAGAACTAGCTTTATTGATATTCTTGGGTTTAACAATCATTACATTGAGCTTAAAGAGCCCATAAGTTACACACCCTTTTCCCACATACATCCCATTTTTAGTCAAAACTACTTTATCAGACTCGAACACCATCCGGAATCCATGCTTGTTCAGAAACGATCCAGAATTGGACTATGGTTTGATCCCCACGCCGAGACATTTTTGGCAGTTAGATCCACAAATCTTCTATCTCAATCATCGTTAATTAAAAATTTGTCTAACCTTTCCTCAATCAGATTCTCTTCGGCCCGTTTGTTTGACCAAGTGAAAGGGTAACCAAGACTGCCCACATCTCTCAGCCCATAATCGTATATTGCTGTTTTGAAATCATTTAACAATTTTTGGTTTTTCTCCTCAACCCCAATTTTCTCGTTATTGTTCATAATCTCATTGAAATCCCCTCCGTAAATCCATGGTGCGTTGAAACAGCGCGCCAATCTCCGGAGTAGTTTCCATGTGTTTTTCTTTTGACTTGACTCCGGGCTACCATATATACCAGTGAACCTCCACTGCTCCTTTTCGAAAACCCTTATTAAGACGTCAATGTGATACTTGCTGTATGAAACAACCCTTACATCAACCGAACCTCGCCATAACATAGCTATGCCACCCCTGAGACCATCCCTCCCTACCGCAAAACAATTATCAAAACCCAACGCCATTCTAACCCTATCCATATCTTCCACTGTTTTCTTGGTTTCACAAAAGAAAACTATTTCGGGTTTATTTTCGTGGAGGATTTCTCTCACGGCTCGGACCGTTCAAGGATCCCCCAATCCTCGAACGTTCCAGCATAAGATTTTCATGGTTCCCGACGGGGTTGCCTTGCAATCTCCACCGATATCTTTCCAGAAGGATCATTCTGTCCCTCCATTATTTTGAAGCTCCATAACAATTCAATATCCACCAAACTTTTTGGTTTGCATTCTCCATTGCCTTGATGAATTTCCCTTTTACTCTTCTTATTTCTCTCTTTTTCACATGTCTCAACCTCATTGCCCCTTTTCTTTGTTTGTGTTCCAAGACTCCGGTCTGAATTGAGGTTCTTCCCCTGTTTTTTCTTCTGATCCAATCTTTTCCACTTTCTCGACATTTTCTCATCCTTAGCCCGGCCCACAGTATCTATAATGAGTGTATTTTGATGTGTTTGGGCTGGAATCTCCTCTGACCGAATATTCCCTTGACGAATTTTTGTTTTCGGCTCGACCAAAAATGAATTAGTTTGATTTTTTCCTAGCCCACTAAACTGGCCCACTTTGTCATCCCCCAAGGCCCAAGGCAGCCACTTGATAGTCTTTTCCCACCTTCTCATGGCTTGACAGCCTAGAATCCCCAACCCTAATTTTAATCTGAGAATCTGAGGCTACTTTTTGGTCATTCAGACTTTCTGCCGCTTCTGTAAGAAGAGGCTCTTTCACCAAAAGGGAGATATCCATCATGTCTTCACCCGATGCTTCTGCCAGGAGGGCACATTTTTCCGATTCAGAGTACTAAAAGGTCTGATGTGTTGAAAGGGGTAGGGGTGGGGTTTGGTAGGTAGAGGTTGTAGAGTGTGTCAGACTATTCAGCTCAATTTGGTTTCCTGGTTTTCCACTCTGGTTTTGGGTTCCTGAGCACCGGTTTTGCTCGACCTTCTGGTCAGGAGGATCGGTTTGCACCAGAGAAGGGATGGTGTTCATAGTGCTTTGGGTTTCTAGCGAGTGGGGATTTGGATTTAGGTTAATTTGTTGTGGATGGGAGGAAGTGGGTTTCTGTGTTGAAGTTTGTTGAGGAACCGAAGTGCTTGGGTTTTGAGTAATGATCATGTTTTGGAGGTTTGGGGTTTCAACTGAGTTCATTTGAGAGTCTTTTCCCAATTTCCCCACCCTAGGGTAACCGTCTTTATTTTTAGCAATCTTGGAACTATCTCCACCCATTTTAGCTCGCATCCATGCCCAAAATCTGAAGTTAGTTCTACCTCCTTGATCTTCCTTTTCAATCCCTGAAACTCCTTCCTGTAAACACTTCCTGTAGGCATGTCCCAGCAAACCACACTTGAAGCAAAACTCTGGTAGTCACTCATATAGGACTGGAATAATTGTAACTGACTCTCCCCCAGTTTTACCCAGACATAGCCACGTTTTAGTGGATTAGAGATGTCTATATTGACTCTGGCCCTGATGTATCTACCCACGCAGTTTCCGTTTGGTCCCAGCTCCACCTCAACCACATCTCCTAATTGTTTCGCTAAGAAAACAGCTACTCCCTCATTCATGCAAGCAACCGGGACATTGTGAAGTTGGACCCAGAAACTGGTTCGGTCGAACTTTTTGTTCGTGATTTCCCCCAAGCCCCTTAGTGTAGATAATACCAGAAACGCATTGTCAAAATGCCACGGCCATAATTTTAGGATTCTGTTCCGGTCGTTTTCGCTTGTGAAATGGAAACGGAAGATGTTTTGACCAACCCATTCAATTTTGACACTATGGACTACTCTCCAAGCATTCTGCATGGTGATTTTAAAGGCCTCTCTGTTGATCAGCTTTGTTGACAGAACTTTCCCTGCAATACATAACCCTAACATCTCCTCCCCAGCTGCTTCCAAATTTTCTGGCAGAGTCACTTTGTTGTTGCTTGAATCTCGAATAGCCAATGCTTCACATAGCTTTACAATTTCCTCGGTTTCCATTTTCCAAAGAACAAGAAGACTAAACTTCAATCAGTGAGACTAAAAGCCTTCCCCTGGCCTGAGTTTTTTTGTTTTTTTACCCTTGCCATCAATGTGAGAAGAAGAATTGGGGAGAAAGATAGTTCATTAATTCCGTCCTTTATTATCTGCGCTATTCCAACTATTAATTTCATTTCCTCGTTCATCAGAACAAGAGGTATGTTACAATCATTCTAACTTTTTATATTTTTACTATTTCTTGTTTGGATGATCAAGACACAAACGTACGAAAAGGAGGGAAACCCTAACCAAACTATTTTCGGTCAGGGTCTCGTCGCTGTTTCTTCATCATTAGATTCTTTTACTTTTTTTTTGGTTTCTTTTGCAAATTATTTGTTTCAATTCGGTTTTGTTTTCCTCTGTTGGCATGCGGCTTAGATAATAACTGTGATTGGATTTTTCCCCCCTTTTTGGGGGATCATATGATTTATTTATGCTGGAATGGGCCATTGACAATGTGTGGATTTAGACGGTTGGCTATTTTTTTTATTTTGATTTTCTTCATAAATTATTAGGGTTTTTTTTATGTATGTTCCGCACATCTATTCAGCCACCTTTGCTTCTGGTTGATGATAGTATATTTGCTGTTATGCAGGGATTGATTTTGCATGAAACAGGAAAATAATTAGTAATTTGTACATGTTTAGTGTTTATAAGATCTGCATTGCAGGAAAGGCTATATATAATGCTCATTATTGATAATTACTGGTAGGTTTACTTTCAAATAGTTATTCTTTAGCAATGGAGCCCAAGACTCTTGACTTGGATCAAGAATGGGACGATGTACAAAATGGGAAGATAAAAATGACGAGGATTGTGGAATGATTGCCTAAGTCACCTTTTAGCTTTAAGGTAAAATGATGCTCTACACGTATTGTTCTATTTTTTGATTTTTTTTTCATTGACTGTAACTTTTATTGACTTTGACTTATAGTTGTTTGGGAGCCTGAACTATTTGCACTAAGATGACTTTTTGTTGTTTCTTTGGCAGAACCATCTACAAGATGTGCGACCATCATTTTCATGACTATCGTCTACAGCTGTATGAAAAGTACAAAGAAGCACTTGAAGAATATATTTCTTCAACTGTGAGTATCTATGCCATTGTTTTTGTTTATAATTTTATTACAAGATTAGCTATGGCTACTACTGGTCCGCATAAAAGTTTTAATATTTTGAATCACTCTGGCCAGAATTCTAAGATTAATGCCTGATGTATAAATCTAAACTTCTATCGAGATTGTTTAACTGGTGGATCTAGGACCATGTCCCACTTCACTTGATGTTCAAATAGATTTAAATTTGTAACATCTCTTAAATTTAATATAGGTTAGTTCATTGCAAGTCTGCTTGGTTTCAGTGCAAAGGTTCTCTCTTTCTCTAAACTGGTTCTGCCTCACAGAGCACACCACAAAAAGATTATGAGAAACATTATCCTCATTCTGTTCTGGGAGCTTTTTGAAATGATGGGATAATTATAAAGTTTTGATTAGATGGCTGTTACACTTCTTCCATTATCTTGATCGCTACTTCATTCCTCGGAATTTTCTTCCTCCACTCAAGGAAGTTGGACTGAATTGCTTCCAGGATCTGGTTCGTCACTGACCGGCGTAAACACACGTATAACGCAAGCGCACATATCGTTCAAGTAGTATAAAAATATCGATCCCACGAGGACTTAATTCCTACTGTTTTTATTAATTGTTGATATTATTTATTACAAATATCTAATTGAGAGAGAAGGGAATTGATTGATTGAATGATTTGATTTGTAGATTTGCTAAATAAATAAAAAGACAAAAGAAAATACTAAGGAAAATAAAAGACTTAAAGATCTAGGGTTGTGAATCTTTCTAATATCTATTAAAAGATGAAGTAGTTATATCATAGTTGGGTAAAATATTGAATTATTAATCTGGAACACTAAATTATGTAAAAGCCTCTTCCGATGGTCATTTACAATACCTAGAATAATCAAATTGAACCATATGTCTATGTCAATTAATTACCTATATTCATTAAGATTGAATTCCAATTATTGATTACCCCCGCCCAACAGGTATATTCCTATCCTGCAAGGAAATCCATTAAAGGTTTATCTATCCTTAAAGAAGATCGTGGGTTGTTGAATATAAGGTCTTTAAACTAAAAATCTCTATGTCTAGTTCATTTTAAGTTTTATCTAATCAATTTTATTAGTGATCAGTTAATAAAAAGGCATTAAGGTTATGACTCAACAAATAATTCTTTTAGTTACCCAAACTATAATCTAACCCTTTTTTAAATCGGTAATATTAGATTTTATCACAACCCTAGATATTTAACTTAGTTACAACACATAACTAAAGCTGATATAACTTAAAAGACATAAAATGAAATTGCTGAAAAGTAATAAAAAGAAATGCTTAGGTAAAAGGAATTAACTTCTACTATTCACTATTTAGATATCTCTCATAAAATAATATATAATCTTGTGATATTTTAAACCAACCGTCCAGAATGGCGGTATCCTGATTAAGTCAAATTCAAATATACCAGCCATAAGGCGGAACAAAAATATAAATTTAAACCAACCGTCCAGTATGGCGGTATCCTCATTAAGTCAGGTTTAATCAGATTAAATTTAATAACCAACCGTCCAGAATGGCGGTATCCTTTATTAATTCAGATTTTAAATAGTATATATATTATTTTTAAGGGAGATTAATCTAAATATCAAAAGTAAAAGTATTACCTTATTACCTCAGCATGGAGGAGTTACCCCCTCATGGAAGAATAGAATTACTACTACAAAGCATAAATAAAACTGAATAAAAGAAGAAAATATGAAAAACTCTCAATTATATAAGTATTTACAGAGGATTAGTACATTTGAAACTAAAAATTCGAAATCTATTTATAGGCAAAAAAAATCTAATTTTTTTATTATTATTTTTCTGATTTTTATTATTTTATTATTTTATTTTTTTTTTTGGATCGCTGAATTTTCGACACGTGGCATGGTGGCTAAAAAAGACGGCTCGTTGAATTTTTGACATGTGGCATGGTGGTGCAATTACCAAAATACTCTCGGTGTCGTGACGCCCAAAATTACCAAAATACCCTTTTTGCCAAATTTCACCAAATTTCACAGTTTTGCTCCAAATCACCTCCAGAATGTCCTGAAACTTTATTTATCTACAAAATAACACAAAACACATCAAAATATTCACAAAACTCAAGAAACTATACAAAATATTAAGTTAAATGAGTGGGAAATAGTGATAGTTTTACCACTCATCAAACCCCAAACCTAACATTTTGCTAGTCCTCGAGCAAAATAAAATAACATAATAAAATTTAACTAAGCCACTTTCGTAGGGATCACGATTGCATTTAGCATATGCAACAAGCCTTTAAACCCCTAGATGTCCCTAGTGGACGAGTTGTAGTCTCGTGAGGGTTTACAGCAATGATACCCACAAACATTTTATAAAAGTAAAAAGGTAGTGAAACTAATGCACACAAAAGCAAAAAGACAAGAGAAAAGAGAATAAAGAAGTTAGTGACTAATTATGTGAAACTTCTACTCCAAGTTTACTAGTTGTTTTGTTTCATTCTAAATTACTGAACAAGTAAATTCTCCGATTATTTTTACCATTCTCCATATACACAGCCAACAAAATATTAACAACTCATTTTTGCCCAAAACAGTCATAAGTGCAGTTGATAAGAGAGTAATATTTTTGTCCTAAAGTTTTTATCAGAATACACATCTTTTGTAGTAATGGAATAATTTTCTGATTTTTCTGATTTTTTCTTTGATTTTTTCTTTGATTTTTGACTTTTTATTTATATACAATACCTTCCGTCTATGTAGCGAGCTTTGGGTCGGTGGCTCCCAAACCAGATGGTTTTAGGGCATTAGGTGTTAAAACATCCTTACAGACTTAATAACTCGGATCTCGGATAAATATTTTTTTTTTATTCCTTCACTTTTTGAGATGCTTCTTCCAAATGAACTAGAGTACTGGATATTACAAACTTTTCAATTTTTAGCTCATGTCTGTATGTTACCATGTATGTTGATAATACCTGCCAACTAAGCATATGAAGATCTATTTAAGTCAGTTTTATGGAGAATTTACAAATTAAATAATTCAAAATGAAATAAACAAAAATTAACTTGTTTCGAAAAATGGGTTTGAAATACGTCTCAGGAGTGGAAATTCCTTACACAGCTATTTCTTACCAATTTCACATTTTTAATCGACATAAAAACAAAACATAAACATAAAGAAATAACTACTACTGGTCATGGTGTGTGACTAACTGTCGAATGAACTTCCCGTTGTAGATTCCCCAGAGGGAGGGTGGAGCGAGGCTCTCTTAAGTACCCAAGCCTCTTAGGCTCTTATCGCTTGGTGACAGGAATAAACAACGAGTCCTCCAAACTAGTCTATCATAATAAGCTATGGGTGAATGATTATCTAGGTGCCTTCACAGCTTTTCCTTTTAGAGAGGTAGTAAGTGAAGGAAGACACCAAACCATCACCTAACTTTAAATATGCCTTTGATTAAATAGTAAAAGAAGAGTTTAGAAGATCATACCTGGTTA
The DNA here is from genome assembly GCA_019454045.1 of Zanthoxylum bungeanum. NCBI lineage: Eukaryota > Viridiplantae > Streptophyta > Magnoliopsida > Sapindales > Rutaceae > Zanthoxylum > Zanthoxylum bungeanum. The sequence goes on from SKCR01012095.1 coordinate 13,859, forward strand.
GCTGAATATAAAAATAGAAATTATAACAAATTGCACGGGTTCCCTCCCTACTAGCGCTAAATTTTTCGTCTTCAGCCAAACGTGACTGAAATCCATTTGTCAAGGCGGTTTCAGCGTCGTTTTGGATGTCCGATTAAAGACATTCACATGTGCGTTGCTTTTGAAGGGTCTTTTCCAACGGTAAGGTGGTAAAAAGAATTTTGTCCCATTCAGTGTTTGTGCCACCTTTTTAATCTTTACTGCTCCAGTGATTCCTGAAAAGAAAGAAAGAAAATCTGAAGGTCTTGTATGATGTTTGACTTGGAATGGGATTTCCATTCTGTCAAGCTTCTGAGTAATATCTCTAAATTGTACTCCCCAAAACAGTGATGTTTCGCCTGAATTCACTGTATCTTTAATTTTGTCTGACAATTGCTCCTCTATTTGCTCTGCTTCTTGCTCCATCTTTTCTTCACAGATGAATTTTAGGATCTCAGCATTCAGTTCTTCATCTGTCATCTGTGAAATGCATGCTCCCGAAGTATTAATGTGAGAATGTAAAGAAATGTCAGATTTTAGGTCTTCATCCTCTGATCTGAGTGAACTGATTGGCTTAGGTAGATTGTCTTCAAACATTAGTGCAAAGCATTCTCCAAGATCTGCATTCTGAGGATGGAAAGTTTCATCCTTCCTTGTTGGTGCAGTTGGTACAAGTAGCTCAGTTTCTTTATCTTCGTCAGAGTCAGAAGAATAATAAAAATCAAATTGAGACTCTGTTGGTGCAGACTCCTGAACTGATACCTCTGATTCTCGATACTGTTCAGCCTCGTCCTCTGTTATGATGTCATGATGAATCTCAGGATATTCGAAGGCTTCTTCAGTATTATTTGAATTTGCTCTGTGAGATATGTGATTCAGGTTATCTGTTAGTTGTCTAACTTGATCTGTCATCCTCTGTATGGACGCCGCTTGACTCTGAATTTGTACATCGAATTGAGCTTCTCGCTTCTCGAGCCAATCTTTTAGCATGTCATTCAACTGATCTTCCTCTGATGGATCTGTTTCTTGATGAAGATAGTAGATAGATGGTGGATAAGATGGAAAATGTGATGATTCTACGTACCTTGAATGATTCCAATAATTCTGCCACTCTGAAAGGTATATACATTGATCACTTGCGTGGTTACCATCACATATTACACATCTCCCCATTTCATTCTGATGAGCAAATGTAGTGTTGCTTGTTTCCGACATCCAGTGATAATTGTTGGGCTGGACAACAGGCCTCAGAAAACTAGACTGTTGCTCCCGGATTTGGGGTGTATCTTCTTCTAGTAAAGCTTGTAATGTTTCAAAATGTTCCACTTTTTCAATCACCTGAACACAAAAGAAAGGAATAAAAAGTACAGATAATAATAAAGAAAATTAGATATAAGTAAATTAGATAGCTTCAAAATTAATAACTCAAGAAAAATAAGTCCCCGGCAATGGCGCCAAAAACTTGACCGGCGTAAACACACACGTATAACGCAAGCGCACGTATCGTTCAAGTAGTATAAAAATATCGATCCCACGAGGACTTAATTCCTACTGTTGTTATTAATTGTTGATATTATTTATTACAAATATCTAATTGAGAGAGAAGGGAATTGATTGATTGAATGATTTGATTTGTAGATTTGCTAAATAAATAAATAATAAAAAGACAAAAGAAAATACTAAGGAAAATAAAAGACTCAAAGATCTAGGGTTGTGAATCTTTCTAATATCTATTAAAAGATGAAGTAGTTATATCATAGTTGGGTAAAATATTGAATTATTAATCTGGAACACTAAATTATGTAAAAGCCTCTTCCGATGGTCATTTACAAATACCTAGAATAATCAAATTGAACCATATGTCTATGTCAATTAAATTACCTAGATTCATTAAGATTGAATTCCAATTATGATTACCCCGCCCAACAGGTATATCCTATCCTGTAAGGAAATCTATTAAAGGTTTATCTATCCTTAAAGAAGATCGTGGGTTGTTGAATATAAGGTCTTTAAACTAAAAATCTCTATGTCTAGTTCATTTTAAGTTTTATCTAATCAATTTTATTAGTGATCAGTTAATAAAAAGGCATTAAGGTTATGACTCAACAAATAATTCTTTTAGTTACCCAAACTATAATCTAACCCTTTTTTAAATCGGTAATATTAGATTTTATCACAACCCTAGATATTTAACTTAGTTACAACACATAACTAAAGCTGATATAAACTTAAAAGACATAAAATGAAATTGCTGAAAAGTAATAAAAAGAAATGCTAAGGTAAAAGGAATTAACTTCTACTATTCACCTTTAGATATCTCTCATAAAATATATATAATCTTGTGATATTTTAAACCAACCGTCCAGAATGGCGGTATCCTGATTAAGTCAAATTCAAATATACTAGCAATAAGGCGGAACAAAAATATAAATTTAAACCAATCGTCCAGTATGGCGGTATCCTCATTAAGTCAGGTTTAATCAGATTAAATTTAATAACCAACCGTCAAGAATAGCGGTATCCTTTATTAATTCAGATTTTAAATAGTTTATATATTATTTTTAAGGGAGATTAATCTAAGTAGCGAAAGTAAAAGTATTACCTTATTACCTCAGCATGGAGGAGTTACCCCCTCATGGAAGAATAAAATTACTATTACAAAGCATAAATAAAAACTGAATAAAAGAAGAAAATATGAAGAACTCTCTATTATATAAGTATTTACAGAGGATTTGGTACATTTGAAACTAAAAATTCGAAATCTATTTATAGGCAAAAATAATCTAATTTTTTTATATATTTTTCTGATTTTTATTATTTTATTATTTTTTTTTTGGATCGCTGAATTTTCGACACGTGGCATGGTGGCTAAAAAAGACGGCTCGTTGAATTTTTGACATGTGGCATGGTGGTGCAATTACCAAAATACCCTCGGTGTCTGGACGCCCAAAATTACCAAAATACCATTTTCGCCAAATTTCACAATTTTGCTCCAAATCACCTCTAGAATATCCTGAAACTTTATTTTGGTGTCGGGATACCCAAAATACCCTTTGTGTCGTGACGCCCAAAATTACCAAAATACCCTTTTTGCCAAATTTCACCAAATTTCACAGTTTCGCTCCAAATCACCTCCAGAATGTCCTGAAACTTTATTTATCTTCAAAATAACACAAAACACATCAAAATATTCACAAAACTCAAGAAACTATACAAAATATTAAGTTAAATGAGTGGGAAATAGTGATAGTTTTACCACTCATCAGTCACGTGTTCTTGTAAGACATGCAGAGCAAGATTTCTCGTGAACCACCATCTTGTACAGTCGACTGGGGATATCCCCTGATTCCGTACGACAGGCCGAGTGAGATTTCCCCTGACCCATTCTCTAAATCAATCTGCATGGGACGTTCCCCCATAGGCTCACATGATTGACAAGATAAAGATGTGATTTCCCCCTTACTCTATACAATGTCGACGAGGATAATAATTCCAAAAAGCCTTCGACAGTTTCGGTCAAGCCAGAGACACCTCCTAGGCTATTGTCGAAAGCAAAAGAAGACTTGAGTTCTTCCTCCCCCAGACTGTATGACGGGGATTAGCTCTGGACCACAGCCGAGATCAATAATATAGATGACCACATCCCGATTCATTCGACATACTCGAATGTACTCTCCAAGTCTAAGACTTCAAATCTTAGAGAGTTGGCGACAAACTGTACGTGCCAAATTTGGGCCCAGGGGTAAAATCGACATTAGCCTTAAAACCAACCACGAAACCTGGATCCAACCTACGAGTAAAAAGGAAGCTTCTCGGGCCAGCTCATGGGCCCAAACCCGTTAACATAAACCAACGGACGCCAGTTACAGAAATCAAGAGAGAATCCGAATTCATAAACATCACCATGAAGACGACAGTTTCAGGATATGAACACGATTGCCAGTTACCAGACATAAATGACCTGAATTAAACCAACATTGATAACAATTCCAACAGGCAGAAGAGGGACCCCATATCAGGGACCCTATAAAAGAAGGAAACAAAGGAATAGAGAGGGAACTTTTCCAGACTACTCCTATCATAGAGACACTACTCCTAGACACCTCCCTCACGGCTAACAATCTGAGGTTGAGGTACTCCAGAAACCTTAATCCTTCCACCTTGAACTTATTCATTCTTTAAGCTAACTTGAGCATCGAAATGCCTACGGCTTCCACCATACCGGTGGGCAGTAACCTCATCTTTCGCTCTACTCATTTTGCGAGTTCGCTCGTGCCCCTCTGCTCACATTCTCGATTGTGACCTCGACCAAAATCAGTCTCTACAATTATCTCCATTGTCAATCTAAAAAGAACCTAATGAGTCACACATTTAAAGTATTGAGGAGATAAAGATAAATCATATAAAATTAAGTTTTTCTTAAACTTTAAGGAAAATTCGTAATTTCAGAAATTATGGATAAAAATTGAATTCAAGAAATTTTTGAGTCAAAGTACAAAATTGAAAATTAGGGGATTTTTTATAATTTTCAAAGGTTCATGGATCATTTTATAATTTCCAAAAGTATATGGGTTGAATCGTAAAATTCCTATTAAAATACGATCAAATCCTATCCCTAGAATCAAATCTAACTCAAATAAAAAAAAAACTATAAACAACCGTGCCATTAACGTAAGAAGAAGAATTGCTAAGAAAGAAAGTTCACTCTTCCAAATATTAATTCTATTGCTTCTACTCTCGTCGTTCATCAGACAAGAGGTATGTTACAATCATTTCAGAAATTTTTGAGTCAAAGTACAAAATTGAAAATTAGGGGATATTTTATAATTTTCAAAGGTTCATGGATCATTTTATAATTTCCAAAAGTATATGGGTTGAATCGTAAAATTCCTATTAAAATACGATCAAATCCTATCCCTAGAATCAAATCTAACTCAAATAAAAAAAAACTATAAATAACCGTGCCATTAACGTAAGAAGAAGAATTGCTGAGAAAGAAAGTTCACTCTTCCAAATATTAATTCTGTTGCTTCTACTCTCGTCGTTAATCAGACAAGAGGTATGTTACAATCATTCTTACTTTTTATGTTTTTGATTTAAGGTCTCGTCCCAAAGCGCTATCTGCAACCATCGCTATTTCTTCATCATGATATTCTTACCCTCTTTTTTTTGGGTTTCTATTGCAAATTATTTGTTTCAGTTCGATTTTGTTTTCCTCTATCGGCATGCGGTTTAAATAATAATTTTTTTTAAATTACGGTGGAATGAGCCATTGACAATGCGTGGCTTTAGACGGCTGGCTATTTTTTGATTTTGATTTTCCTCATGAATTTTTAGGGCTGTTTCTATGTATCTTCTGTAGTTCAAGTATTACAAATACAATGATTGGTAGTTACAAGGAAATCTGAAATTAGGCTTAATTTCAGCCCAGCGAACCCTCTCGGGAGACCCTGAAATCAGACCCTGACTGCAGACCCACGCAGCAGACCCTGACTGCAGACCCTGATAGCAGAGGCAGACGCTGAGAGCAGAGGCAGACGCTGAGGGCAGAGGCAGAGGCTGACGGCAAAGGCAGAGGCTGACGAGCGGAGGCAGAGGCTGGCGAGCAGAGGCAAAGGCTGGCGAGTGGAGGCAGACCCTTATGTTGTGCTAGGTGGAGGATCTTTCTAGGATATATAGGCTTTATCATAAAATACCTAAAGGCTTGGAACCTGTTGCTAATGTATTCAAACAGGTAGGTTGGTTGGTTTCTGGACTCGTTTATCCATGACCAAAGGGCTTCTCTTGCCTGTTTAATCATTTGTGATACTGATTTTACAGCACATTACTGCTGAAGGTACCCACCTTTGTACAACAGGATGAAGATATTGCAACGAACCGGGTATAATGTTACAGTATTCTTCTCTTGATGTTATTGATGCACATTGTATTAATATGTAGATGGCCCATATGTTTGAATTGAGCACTTGATCATATAACAACGAGTATTCAAAAGTAGCGGGCCTACATAACAGATTGAGGATGCTTGGATGGTAGCAGAAGTTTAGTAGGTTGAAGCATTATGGATGCATTAACACATGAAGTGTTATTTCTTGGTTCGTGTATATAGCTCATCCATACAAAGTGCAAGCCAGAAAAGTCCAGAGACAATCTGTGAGGTTCGTAGTGTTCGACGGTCAGCTGCTAAGAAGATCATTCACAGGACCTTATTTGAAATGCCTAACACACGACGAAGCACAGCATGTGTTGACTGAGTTGAATGAAAGAGAATGTGGGAGCCATTTTGGCGGCAGGAGCCTGGCTCTGTGAGCACATTCGAATGGGTACTATTGGCCGACAATGAGAATTGACTCCGCGGAATTCACGAAGAAGTGTGACAAGTGCCAGAGGTTTGCACCAGTTCCTCATCTCCCACCAGAGAAACTAAGTCCCATTGTATCTCCATGGCCGTTTATGAAGTGGGGGATGGACATTGTAGGAAAGCTCCCAGTCGCCCCTGGCCAAAGAGTCTACATGCTTGTGATGACATATTATTACTCGAAGTGGATAGAAGCTGAAGCATTCGCAAGAGTACCCGACAAGGAAGCTCAAACATTCGTATGGAAAAATATCATATGTCGATTCGGCATATCAAGAGAAATTGTGACTGACAATGGCTCTCAATTCATCAGCCATCACTTTCAAGACTTCTGTAGGAACTGGGGCATAAAACTGAACATTTCAACACCACGCTTTCCACAAGCGAACGGCCTGGCCGAATCGTCCAATAAGACGATCATGAACACTATGAAGAAAAGATTGGAGATGGCTAAGGGCGCTTGGCGGATGAATTACCTGGATCTTCGATAGGCGAGACTCCTTTCGTATTGGCATTTGGAACGGAAGAAGTAATTCCTACTGAAGAAGTCATCCCTTCCCCACGTTACCAATGGCTCAACGCAGGTTTTTGGGAAAGGAGCCTACAAGTTACAGACTATGGAGGGGACTCCCATGCGCAACAGTTGGAACGCGGTGCATCTTAAGCGATTCATCCGGTAACACTTATGTTTTGTCGTTTGATTCTTGCCAGTTATCTTTTTCGAATTGTCGTTATTAAGTGAAATAAGGAGATTTGTAGAAGTCATTCGACTAATTGCAATAAAAGATCGTTCATTAAAATATCGCTCTACACTTTATACATAAAATGAGAGATCGTTCGTCATTCGAGTATTGTACACAATGTTAAAAGTTCAAAATGCGGTTTTTCGCCTTCCTATCATTACTGATTCATACTATACAAAACATTCAAAGTTAATACCGAACCCTTAACTTTCAAAGACTGGCCCTCCTTCATCGGTAGTTGTTGGAAGAGTGGAAGGAACATCTTCTTGACTCTCGAACGCCATCGTCGATTCAGAGTGAACAGCTGCTGGTCCGACATCCTCTCTCTCGTCTATGTGTTTCTCAACCTATTCCGTCTCTTCCACATGAACTGCACTTGACTCGACGAGAGCTGCACTTGGCTCGACTTCGTCCTTCTTCATCTCAACCTCCGCCCCTATTTTTTCATATTCTTCCTCCGTCGATGAAGAGATACTAATAGCACCCATTTCATACTCTCTAATCCATTTCTTTGGCTTCCATTCTACGTGCTTCCCAGCAAGATATTCCCTCATTAAGTCATATCTGTTTTTCATCATGGAATCAATGGCGATATCATCCATTTGCTCTACCAAAGATTCGTTATCCTTTTTCACACTTTCAAAACATGCTTTATAACTGTCAATTGTTAGCCCTGCAATTTCCTTTTCCAGCTTGAAAGTAGCTTTGACCTCCTTCAACTCCTTCTCGAGCACCTTCTCCTTCCTCTGAGAAGCGACCAGCCCAGACTTCAGATCTGACCACTCCTTCTTCACCACCGATAACGTCTTCTCCAACCCCTTGATCCTCATCAGATTGGATTCCGTATTCTTCTGTATGTATAGACTACATTCCAGTGCATTAAGAAGTCGAGTCAGAAAGTCATTCGACAAAAAAAAAGGCTCTACTCACTTGATAATTCAAGGCGATGACTTTCTTCATGGCCTCCACCGGCCCGATTTGTGCTAACCTCACTTCATCCCCTTGAAGAAGAAGCCCTTCAATGAACAAGTCGATGCTTGAAGGGTCAGAGATTACAGTCGAATCTCGTGGGGCCTTTAAGATGTGGTTGTCAGAGTCCTCTTCTACTTCTGCTTCGGCGACAGACTTTATTTTCTTCCCCGTAAAAATCATCTCAGCCGACTTCGCTTTTTCAGCGACACCCTCACTTGAAACAACCTCCCGTAGTTGAGGGTTAACTTCTTTTTCAGCCTCAAGCTATTTCTTCTTCAACTTCCTTGATTTTTTCCGACTCTTCATCTCGTCGAGTGAAGCTACTGCGAATGGCCCAATCATCATTTCCTCTGCGCATAAACATTCTTCAGGTTTTAGGGGCTCTCGATATTCATACTCCCCATATAACGTTTGACATGACCATCTACAATTTATCGCGGGCAAAACGTTGTTACAGGAGGCCAGAACTTTACATTTTTCTCGGTGATAAATTTCCTTCCACAACGAAGTCGCCCTTAATCTTTTTTCCATCAAGATTGTTTTACAATGTCTTTCTTCAGCCGACAGTGATAGAATGGTTTTGGTATAGGAGATTGTATGTGCAGTCATGACGAATGGCTTATTTCGTAGAGGATCTGCAGCAACAAGCAAGAGGTTATTCACATACGCAAGTATGACTCAAGGTTTATAAATTAGGAAAAGAACGTTACTCACTCAACAAACACCAAAAATCTGGGATTCGATCAGACCCGATCGATCCAAATATACCCTCCCCATTTGCAAAGAAGTAATATGAATGCCAATTTCCTCTATCATTAGTCAGCAATCCAGTAACTAAAGGCATATTTCTCTGTCTAAGGATCAAAGTGTATCTTCCTTTCTCCTTCAAATGCTCATTTAGGTAGTACGTCTCTAAAATATCCCTTACTTCGAAGAGTATTTCCAACTCAAAAGACAAACATTCAATCGAAAATAAGATCCTCCACGCATTTGGCATCAACTGTGAGGGAACAACTCTAAAATGATCCAGAACCTCCCAGACCAGTCTCGAAATAGGAAACCTCAACCCCACAAAAAATGGACGTACGTAGAATCCCATCCACGCCGGAACCTTGTAATCTATTATTTCATTCGACGAAGGCACCTGGAGTTCCAAAGAATCAGGAAACCTCTACATAATAGCTCCCTTCCCTCAACATTTTCCCTGTCATTCGACTAGCGGGATTTTTTGATAGTAAGTTAGTGGGTTCACTCGTACAAGGAAAGTCACTCGACTCTCCGACAGCGGGCAAAGACCTTAGTGGTATGGCCTCGGTAGGGGTCTCTTGAGGAGGCCTAGCTAGGGTAACTACGCCACCTTCGATCATCCCCTGGTACGACCAATCTTTGTTTTCTACTTCCTCCTTGGTGTCACTCGACTATTCGACATAACTGTCGATGTTGGCACCTAAGCTGCCTTGAGATTCTCCACTCGACATCCTCCAAACAACCAGCATATAAACAACTAATTTCCCTAGTAACCTACCTCCTAAGATCAAAACCCACAAACACAATTTTTAAACAAGTCACACAAACCCAAAGATCAAACAGCCAAATCTACCTTAGAACAGCTTGAATAATCACTATGAATGTTTAAAGAAATTGACGAACAGGAGAAAGTTTTCGAAGAATACCTTTAAAACACTTGAGAGCTCTCTCCTTACTCGACTTCCGAATGAGGCAACATGAAATGCCTAAAGCTCTTTTATACACGCAACCTGAATTAGCGCCAAAATTCCCGCCAAAAACTCCTCGTAACCCGCGCTAGGGTTTGCAATTAATGACCAGAGACAACTTGGTGATAATTTAACTGTCGAATGTGTGGACCGGGGCATCCCCCTGTTGATTCATGTCGAGTCAAGTAAGAATTATGATATTCACTAGTTTCACACAACAAGTCTAGTGAAGTTACTAATGAACCACCATCTGGTTCAGTCGACCCGGGACATCGCTGATGGAATAAGAGTTTTGCTCGTCTCATACGACAAGTCGAGCGAAGTTACTCCTGAACCACCATCTGGTTCAGTCGACCAGGGACATCCTGTTGACTAGAATAAGAATTATGGTATTCACTCGTCTCATACGACAAGTCGAGTGAAGTTACCTGAACCACCATCCGGTTCAGTCAACCCGGGACATCCCTAAAGGAATAAGAGTTTCGCTTGTCTCATACGATTAGTCGAGTGAAGTTACTCCTGAACCACCATCTGGTTCAGTCGACCGGGGACATCCCCTTGATTGGAATAAGAATTATGGTTTTCACTCGTCTCATACGACAAGTCGAGTGAAGTTACTCCTGAACCATCTTCCGGTTCAATCGGCCAGGGACATCCCCCTGATGGAATGAAAGTTATGGTATACACTCGTCTCATACGCAAGTCGAGTGATGTTACTCATGAACCATCATCTGGTTCAGTCGACCGGGGACATTCCCCTGGTGACTCATGTCGAGTCAAATAAGAATTATGGCATTCACTCATCTCATACGACAAGTCGAGTGAAATTATTCCTGAACCACCATCTGTTTCAGTCGACCGGGGACATCCCCCTAATGAATCATGTCGAGTCAAATAAGAATCCTGGTATACACTCGTCTCATACGACAAGTCGAATGAAGTTTGTCATGAACCACCATTTGGTTCAGCCGACCGGGGACATCCCCCTAATTACTCATGTCGAGTCAAACAAAAGTTATGGTATTCATTCGTCTCACGACAAGTCGAGTGAAGTTAGTCCTGAGCCACCATCTGGTTCAGTCAACCGGGGACATCCCCCCGATGACTCTTGTCGAGTCAATTGAGAATTATAATATTCACTCGTCTCGTACGACAAGTCGAGTGAAAACACTCCTGAACATCTGGTTCAATCGTCCAGAGACTTCACCATGACGACTCATGTCCGGTCAAAGTGTGTTCCCTATCCGTACGACATGTCGACTGTGGTATTTGGACTCCTATCCGTAAGACATGCAGAGCAAGATTTCTCGTGAACCACCATCTTGTACAGTCGACCGGGGACATCCCCTGATTCCGTACGACAGGCCGAGTGAGATTTCCCCTGAACCATTGTCTGAATCAATCTGCATGGGACGTTCCCCCATAGGCTCACATGACTGACAAGATAAAGATGTGATTTCCCCCTTACTCTATACCACATGTCGACGAGGTTAATTCCCAAAAAGCCTTCGACAGTTTCGGTCAAGCCAAAGACACCTCCTAGGCTATTGTCGAAAGCAAAAGAAGACCTGAGTTCTTCCTCCCCCAGACAGTATGACGGGGATTAGCTCTGGACCACAGCCGAGATCAATAATATAGATGACCACATCCTGATTCATTCGACATACTCGAAGGTACTCTCCAAGTCTAAGACTTCAAGGCTTAGAGAGTTGGCAACAAACTGGACGTGCCAAATTTGGGGCCAGGGGTAAAATCGACATTAGCCTTAAAACCAACCACTAAACCTGGATCCAACCTACGAGCAAAAAGGAAGCTTCTCGGGCCAGCTCATGGGCCCAAACCCGTTAACATAAACCAACGGACGCCAGTTACAGAAATCAAGAGAGAATACGAATTCATAAACATCACCATGAAGACGACAGTTTCAGGATATTAACACGATCGTGAGTTACCGGACTTAAATGACCTGAATTAAACCAACATTGATAACAATTCCAACAGGCAGAAGAGGGACCCCACATCAGGGACCCTATAAAAGAAGGAAACAAAGGAATAGAGAGGGATCTTTTCCAGACTACTCCTATCACAGAGACACTACTCCTAGACACCGCCCTCACGGCTAACAATCTGAGGTTGAGGTACTCCAGAAACCTTAATCCTTCCACCTTGAACTTATTCATTCTTTAAGCTAACTTGAGCGTCGAAATGCCTACGGATTCCACCACACCGGTGGGCAGTAACCTCATCTTTCGCTCTACTCATTTTGCGACTTCGCTCATGCCCCTCTGCTCACATTCTCGATTGTGGACCTCGACCAAAAATCAGTCTCCACAATTATCTCCTTGTCAATATAAAAAGAACCTAATGAGTCACACATTTAAAGTATTGAGGAGATAAAGATAAATCATATAAAATTAAGTTTTTTCTAAACTTTAAGGAAAATTCGTAATTTCAGAAATTATGGATAAAAATTGAATTCAGGAAATTTTTGAGTCAAAGTACAAAATTGAAAATTAGGGGATATTTTATAATTTTCAAAGGTTCATGGATCATTTTATAATTTCCAAAAGTATATGGGTTGAATCGTAAAATTCCTATTAAAATACGATCAAATCCTATCCCTAGAATCAAATCTAACTCAAATAAAAAAAAACTATAAACAACCGTGCCATTAACGTACGAAGAAGAATTGCTGAGAAAGAAAGTTCACTCTACCAAATATTAATTCTGTTGCTTCTACTCTCGTCGTTCATCAGACAAGAGGTATGTTACAATCATTTAAGAAATTTTTGAGTAAAAGTACAAAATTAAAAATTAGGGGATATTTTATAATTTTCAAAGGTTCATGGATCATTTTATAATTTCCAAAAGTATATGGGTTGAATCGTAAAATTCCTATTAAAATACGATCAAATCCTATCCCTAGAATCAAATCTAACTCAAATAAAAAAAAACTATAAATAACTGTGCCATTAACGTAAGAAGAAGAATTGCTGAGAAAGAAAAAGTTCACTCTTCCAAATATTAATTCTGTTGCTTCTACTCTCGTCGTTCATCAGACAAGAGGTATGTTACAATCATTTAAGAAATTTTTGGGTAAAGTACAAAATTAAAAATTATGGGATATTTTATAATTTTCAAAGGTTCATGGATCATTTTATAATTTCCAAAAGTATATGGGTTGAATCGTAAAATTCCTATTAAAATACGATCAAATCCTATCCCTAGAATCAAATCTAACTCAAATAAAAAAAAACTATACAAACCGTGCCATTAACGTAAGAAGAAGAATTGCTGAGAAAGAAATTTCACTCTTCAAATATTAATTTTGTTGCTTCCACTCTCGTCATTCATCAGACAGAGGTATGTTACAATCATTCTTACTTTTTATGTTTTTGATTTAAGGTCTCGTCCCAAAGCGCTATCTGCAACCATCGCTATTTCTTCATCATGATATTCTTACCCCTTTTTTTTCGGTTTCTATTGCAAATTATTTGTTTCAGTTCGATTTTGTTTTCCTCTATCGGCATGCGAATTAAATAATATTTTTTTAAAATTACGGTGGAATGAGCCATTAATAATGCGTGGCTTTAGACGGCTAGCTATTTTTTTATTTTGATTTTCCTCATGAATTTTTAGGGCTGTTTCTATGTATCTTCTGTAGTTCAAGTATTACAAATACAATGATTGGTAGTTACAAGGGAAATTGGAAATAGGCTTAATTTCAGCCCAGCGACCCTCTCGGGAGACCCTGAAATCAGACCCTGAGAGCGGACCCTGAAATCAGACCCTCATGGCAGACCCACGCAGCAGACCCTGACTGCAGACCCTGACAGGAGAGGCAGAGGCTGATAGCAGAGGCAGACGCTGAGGGCAGAGGCAGAGGCTGACGGAAAAGGTAGAGGCTGGCGAGCGGAGGCAGAGGCAGAGGCTGGCGAGCAGAGGCAGAGGCTGCCGAGTGGAGGCAGACCCTTATGTTGTTGTAGGCATTGCATTTTTTGCATGTGAAACCCGATGATGAGTCTCATTTGGAGGCACTACCTTTTGAGTCACGAAAGCCGCGGGAAACTGATATCGGAAGGGGAAATTCAGAATAAACAAGCTCACTGTCTTCGTTAGTGCTGCGTTCGTTACTTCGTTCGAACGGCAAACAGATTGCGGGCGTTCGTGTCGCGTTCGAAGAAGCGTTCGAACGGTGTCGGTAATTCTGGTTTTGCTGCTAGCCTCACACCCAGCCCATTTAGCTCCCCAAAGCCCATAAAACACATCCCAAATTAAATAAATAAATATTAATTTGAACATTAAACATTAAATAAAATATTTAAACCATTTACCAATTAAATAAAATATTTACCTAACTTAAACTAAAATCATGCCTAATTTAAATAATTTGAATATATTATATACTAAAACTAAAAAGAAGATATGCCTAATTAAAATCAATCCTAACCATTAAAACCAATCATATAGTTGACTTCCTAATCTAATAAGATAATTACCAATCTAAAATATTTGTATTCCTAAACCAACACAAATTAAATATTACAACTTCCTAATTTAAAATATTTTGTCCCCCCTCAATCTTGTGTATACCTTTCTTAGGAATCCTAATTGAATACCAAATCTTTTCCTTGTGAGACAAGAAGAAAACCCTAGACATCTCTATATAAACAACCCCTAACCAAAGCCATTGCCCTCTTGACACACATAATTCACACCCAAACTCTCTCTAATCTCTTACAATTCACGGTATTAGAACCATAACAAGTAAAGAATAATTCTCTTCATCTCACCCTCTCTTGGCCGAGAACCATACATCCACCACAAGCAATAACCCCTCCTTAGCCAAATCAAAACATTCCCCTCCTGCACCGAGAACACATCCCCCCATACAGCCCTTACAACCACTAAAGCACCCCCCTAACAAACACTCAAAAACAGCCCCAGAATTACCTTAAAACAGCAGCCCAAATCCTTAAAAAATAGTAACATAAAAACTGCATAGATAATCTTAAAAATAATCACATACAACTGCACTAAGAACCCACACAAACTTGGAAGAGTTCAATGAAAACATTAAAACATGTGGCCCGAGCAGTGAGCAGCAAGACAGAGGCCGAATAGGAGTAGAACGGAGTTCGAACCGCAAGCAAAACAGCAAAGCAGTGAGCTAGGACGCTGAACCAGTGAACTAGAAAAGTTGCGGAGCTTTACCCCTTCTGATCTTCGTGAAACACGAGTCCGAGAGACGGCTTAAAAGGTTAGACCTGAGGGTACTTTTCACACACCCATCTCTACGTGATTTTTTTGCTTATTTTTTATTATATTTTATATTCGTTGAATCCTGTTTATGTATAATGTGTGTTGTGGGTATGGGATGAATGAGAAATGTGTTAACTCTCGCGGTATATCGGATGGAAACCCAGACATAAATTTCATAGCCAATTTCGAATGGACGGTAATATGATCTATACTGAGGACACAACTCCACGTACCGCTTGAGTAAACGGCACTATGTTTTGCCTTGTGTTGCTTTGGTTTGTTTATTTTTTCGTCACTTGAATTCTGTATGTTGTTTATTTATGCATGATTCAATCAAGCGCATGGGCTTAGTGAGTTAGTCCAAATGTCCTCTATTTGAGAGATGAAGAGCCGAAAAGGCCACCTTTGTGACACTACTTCGCCGCGCCCGTTGATGTGTGTTCGGTTGGATGCAAGATACGTTCAATCGGGCATACTTAGTTTGATATTATTGATTTTATCTTTTTTATGCATGGTTGAATCAAGCGCATGGGCTTAGTAAGTGGAATGAAAGATCCCTTATGGGGAGGGGTTAAAACCCTTTACAACGATGTTTTGCCGCACCGGTTGATGTGTGTTCGGATTGGATGTAAGATGTGTTCAATCGGGCATACTTGGTTTTGATATGATTGACTCTATTTTTGTATGTGTGATGTGAAGCGCATGGGCATAGTATGTTGGTCTAAAGGTCCTCTCTTTGAGAGACCAAGAGCCCCAAAAGGCCACCTTTACGGCAGTACTTCACCGCGCCCCTTTATTTTGTTGTTCATGTATTGCGTCCCATTTCATGCATCAGGTCTGTTCCCGTTCGAACGCGTTTATGAACGCAACTCGAACGCGCATACATTTTGCCTTATCATGCATCAGGTCTCATTTCTGTTCGAACGTGTTAACAAATGCCATACGAACGTAAGCATTCTGTTTCATTTCCGTTCGAACGCGTTAACAAACGCCATACGAACATGAGCATTCTGTTTCATTTCCATTCGAACGCGTTAACAAACGCCATACGAACGTGAGCATTCTGTTTCATTTCCGTTCGAACGCGTTTACGAACGCTACACGAACGCGAACACACTGAACTGAGACATATTCATCACATGCCACGTATAATTGTTTCTTAGGTGATTTTTATGGAACCACACATAGTCATTCTTATCTTTGTGCACATAATAATGAAAAGCATGTTTATTCCATTAGTTGCATCGTTTGCCTTAGTCTTGATTTAACGCATTACGATTCATATGCCTATGCCATGATGACTTTGGAGTATTATTTCCTGTGATATATCGGATGGAAACCCAGACATAAATTCCGTAGCCGATTCCGAATGGACGGTAATGCGGTCTGTACTTGGGATACAATTCCACGTATCACTTGGAAGAATGCTCACATGTATGCTTGTGCGGATATTATGTATACTTGTGTTTTCATGAATATAATATGCTGAATGAAGTTGTATGTTCATTATTACCTTGAGGTATTTTGTTAGACATGTGTTATTAGATATGAGATATATGCGAAATGTATGTATGAGTGTTATTTTGTACCCATGAATATAGAAGCATGATATTCTTAGGAATAAGTTTTACTTAAGCCTGATTAAATTATTATGTAAATCCTTTCATTACAAATGGCAAAAGTAAGGGACCATTCTGAACCCAACGGTTTGAGGTCTTCCCTTGCGAGGGGTGAGTGCGGCCTTAAATCTCATTTTCCCGGTTCACACCGGGTGGCGACTCCATCATTCTCCGGTTTAGCCCCCGTGGCTACTCCGTACTCCCGACCGGGCCGCGAGCCCGGGACAGCATGCGTCGCCCCAGATTTCTGTGTTCCCACAGTTGTGCTAGGTGGAGGATCTTTCTAGGATATATAGGTGTAGGACACAGAAATCGACGACGCTGTTCTAGGCTCGCGGCCTAGTTGGGAAGTACAAAATAACATGGAGTCGCCACTCGGTGTGAACCGGGATAAAGATTTAAGGCCGTACTCGCCCCTCGCAAGGGAAGACCTCAAACCGTTGGGTTCAGAATGGTCCCTTACTTATGTCACTTGTGATGATATAATTTGTGCAATGAACTAACCAAGTCTACTCAATAATCATGCTCAAGGGTACTTAGATCTAACATGCTTTCATCCAAATAACTCCACGCAATGTAACACAACGAGCATATTGAACCATTAAATCAACATGTATAAATCATTATCCAAACACATCATAAACTAATAACATGCATAAGGAACAACCTAAATATGTTTTAACAAATAAATAACAAACTAAAATAAACCATGCTTTAAATAATAAATAAACGGCCTAGAACTATGACATGCTCAAATACAATTTGGATGAGACGAGATACATGCATCTTAAGTGGTACGTGGCGTTGTATCCCGAGTGCAGACCGCAATACCGTCCATTCGAAATTGGCTACGGAATTTACGTCCGGGTTTCCATCCGATATACCACAAAAGGGAACACACATCCAGCTCATCCAACAATCACACCATGCCTCAAACGACTCTCATGCGATAATATTCAAATTAAATAAAATAAACGAAAGATAATGAATAAAAGGGTGCCCTCAGGTCTAACCTCTTTTGTCATCTCAAGAAAGGGCGTTACACATCCGTTCGAAAGGTGAACGATCCACAACTTTTGTCGGTGAAGGTTTTAGGGTTGTTGTCTAGTCGGTGATTAAATGGGCTTTAGGGTTGTTGTTTAGTCGGTGATGTAGGGGACTGGTTCATTTGTTTTTGTCTTGTCGGCAGGCTGATGAGGGAGAAAAAAGAAAAGAGTGCTGTCTAGGTTTCTTTTTCTTGTGATTTGTGTGAGTTGTGTGTATATTATCTGTATGAGCTAGGGTTGAGAAGGTTGGCGAAGGGTTCTTTATATAGAGAAGGGCTAGGGCTTCACCTTGTCTCACAAGGAAGGGATTTTGGCATTAAAATGAGGATTTGATTTGGTGTTGAGCAAGGAAAGTCAAAGATTGAGGGGGGACAAATCTTGGCTAGAATAGGAAGTCAATATCTTTAATTTGTTATGATTGATTTTAATTAGGCATGACATCTTTTTAATTTAGTATGTGATTTTTTTAGTTAGGAAGTTAATATATTTGATTTATCTTAATTATGTATGATTATATTTTATGTTTTATTTAATTGGTAAATGGTTTAAATATTTATTTAATTCAATGTTTAATTTAATTAAGATTTAATTTAATTTCCCATGTGTTTTAAATGTGTTTTATTAATTGGGATGTGTTTTATGGGCTTTGGTGGATTAATTGGGCTTGGGTGTGAGGCTAGCAGCAAAACCAGAATTACCGACACCGTTCGAACGCCTCCTCGAACGCGGCACGAACGCCCGCAATCTGTTTGGCGTTCGAACGTATACATGAACGCAGCACGAACGAAAACAGTGAACCTTGTTTATTCTGAATTTCCCCTTCCGATATCCGTTTCCCGCGGCTTCCGTGACTCAAAAGGTAGTGCCTCCAAATGAGACTCATCATCGGTTTCACATGCAAAAATACCATGCCTACAGTCGCCCCCACTTTGATGGGACTTGTGCAGTGTGTGACTTTGAACAATCCTATCAAAGTTATGCAATGCATTTCTACTTACCTGGCTCGCCAGCTGTCACTTGACTTACCATGTGTTGAGTTGAGTTGATTTGGTGGTGAGGTGTTGCGACCCCTGGTTCATTCCCGAACCATGCTCCATTTTTAGAGCGCCATTTTCGGCATCTTTTGTGTGTGTGCTCCATTTTGGAGCGCCATTTCCGGAATTTGCTGTGTGTGTTCCATTTTGGAACACCATTTTCGGCCTTTGCTGTGTGTGCTCCATTTTGCAGCGCCATTTTCGGCATGTGATGCAATGGGCCTCAACCCTAGGACTCATCCCCAAAACTGATAGTGATGTGGGCCTCGACCCTCGGATTCATCCCAAACTGATACTGATTTGGGCCTCGACCCTCGGGATTCATTCCTAAAACTGATGCTGAAGTGGGCCTTGGCCCTAACTGCTACTGATATGGGCCTCGCCCCCAGACTGATACTGATGTGGGCCTCGACCCTCGGGATTCATTCCTGGATTCATTCCAAAATCTGAGAGATTCATTCCCCGGATTCATTCCAAATTCTTGAGAGATTCATTCTCTGGATTCGTTCCAAAATTTTGAGAGATTCATTCCTTGGATTCGTTCCAAATTCTTGAGAGATTCATTCTCTGAATTCGTTCCAAAATTCTGAGAGCTTCATTCCCTGGATTCGTTCCAAATTCTTGAGAGATTCATTCTCTGGATTCGTTCCAAATTCTGAGAGATTCATTCCATGGATTCGTTCCAAACTCTGAGAGATTCATTCCCTGGATCCGTTCCAAATTCTGAGAGATTCATTCCCTGGATTCGTTCCAAAATTCCGAGAGATTCATTCCCTGGATTCGTTCCAAACTCTGAGAGATTCATTTCCTGGATCTGTTCCAAATTCTGAGAGATTCATTCCCTGGATTCGTTCCAAATTCTGAGAAATTCATTCCCTGGATTCATTCCAAACTCTGAGAGATTCATTCTTTGGATTCGTTCTTGAAACTGTACTGTTGCTGTTTCTGACTAGCTTGCCTTTGCTTCTTTTCTCTCTTTCTTTCTTCGAAACTTGTTAATATAAAACAAAACAAACACAAAAAAGGATGCAAAATGTGTTACATGTATGCATGTATGCATGAGTTTCCTATCCCGTTGGGTTGGGTCTTCGGTCAATTCCCTTAGTGACAGCCCGGTCTTCTCTTCCTTAGGCAAAGTACTGCTTCAATCTGTCTACACTAATTGGTTCTGTGAACTCATTCCCTTTCCAAGTCTAACAGTCTCACTGTCTTCATTTCCCAATTTCTGAATGGCCAACTTATCTTTTCTGCTTGCTTCTTCTGAGGATTCCCTACGTTCTGATTATCATAGTACCAAGATTGAATGCTTTTGTCACATACACTCATGTTGCAAGTTGAAAAGTTGAGATTCAGGCAAGTAAGCGAAGTGAACTTCTTTATTATTGTTGAGAAAAGGTCCGAACAAGCAAACAAAATCAATGTCTTTATTAAAAATGCAAGATAAACTTGGAGAAACAGCAGTGCCTTCTTCCTCAGCCTCTGGTTCTTCGTTGTTATTATCCCTTATCCCTATGTGAAAAGCTTGGTGGTTGAGGGTTTGGAGGACAAAGGTTTCAGGAAAGCCAAAGTTGATCATGGTGGTGGGACGGAGTGGTAATTTGGTAGAGGATTCCTGTGTGTGCTGGGTTGCTCTCTTTCTAGGTCAGGTATTTTGTGGGTGTCAATCAGGTCTTGGATCTCATGCCTAAGGCGGGGGCAGTTGTCAGTTTCGTGACCCTTTTGCTGGTGAAAATAACAGAATAAGTTCAAGTCAAGGTAGTGCGGCACAGGGCTGGGGAGTGGTTTAGGTTCCAAGGGTTTCAGGAGTCCTTGCATCTTCAATTTCTCAAACACCTTTGATAGAGGTCTACCCAAGTTGGAGAAACGTCTGTTCCTGATGGCAGTGACCTCAGCACTGGAAGACTTGGCTTCAGGATGTCCCCCAAAATTCCTTCTATTCTGGCCATAAAACTTCCAGTTTTTCGCCTCCTCTTCTTCAATGTCCATGACAGTTTCCCTCAATTGTCGGAAATCAGCAATCATGGAGGTCATCCTCCTCAACTTGCTGTAGATCGAGGGCTTAGTGCCCTTGATGATCACTTTAATCTGGTCCTTCTCAGAGGGCCGAGTCTGCATTTTCAGAAGCTGGCTTCTCCAGCGGTCTACATACTCCTTGAAGCTTTCTTCCGGCTTCTGCTTAGTGTTCTCCAAATCACGGAGTGACAAGTCAATTTCTAAGTCTGTAACATACTGCTTCAGAAAAGTATCAGCTAGTTCCTTCCAATCTTCTTTAACCTTCTTCTCAAGGCTATGATACCAAACCACAGGTGCCCCCTCGAGTGACATCCCAAACATCTTTTGGACTTGGCGCTGTGATAGACCCATTGAACTCATGACTGAGAAATATTACTGCAGATGGACCCTCGGGTCTCCATTCCCATTAAACTTGGCCATGTCGGGCATTTTAAACTGAGCTGGCAGCTGTTCTCCGAAGGTCATTGCCTCATAATCTAGCAAATCCTCGTTCTTACCCCTTATTTTGCGGGTAACTGTTTCAACCTGATCCCGAAGCTTCTGAAATTCTGCCTGAGACCCAATCACTCTGCCTGTTGCATATTCTGCCATGTCATCATCAAAAGTGGGGACATCATCCCCCGACCCATTCGAAGGCTCATCAAGCCTCACATTCTCAGAATTTCCCCCAGCACGGGGCATAGCCATATTTGTTTATGGCAGTAGTCAAGGCTTGCAACTGTTCAGTAATCTTGGCGAAACCATTTTCCAACTGATCTATCCGGGATACCTCAATATCTGATTCACTCATGTATGTTCTTAGTATTTTGGTGAGTCTTCCATTTTTTCTAACCCAACGGGAATCTATGATGGCTTTCAGAACACAAGGGTTAACATGATGTATGTATGCATGGGGTGCATGAGATGCATGTAACATATATAACATACTAAATCAATTAAAATTCTCAAATAAATCGGCCCATTATCATTTTAGAAGCTTTTGGGCTAACTGTCATAGGAGTGAACTCGTCCCAGTTTAAATGGCCCACCGAGTTCACATCTCATGGCAAGGAGTCCAACTAAATCCAAATGGTAATGTTCCGAACACAAGCACAAAATGGCCCATCAATATTTAGAAGCCTTCGACCAATCGTCATAAGATACGTTCTTGTCCCAGTTTAAATGGCCCAACAAGCCCATATCCCATGACAAATGGTCCAAATGGATCCAAACGATGATGTTCCCAAGCACAAGCATAAAAGAAAGATAATACAAACATATAGTAATAATTTCTACAGAATGGCCCATCAATATTTCAGAAGCTTTGGCCCAATGGTCATAAGGTACGAACTTGCCCCAGTTTAAATGGCCCAACAAGTCCGCATTTCTGACAATGGTCCAACTGCATCCAAATGAGGATGGTCCACTAGCACATACTCATGGAAATAATTGTTACTTTAACCATACAACCCCGGTCTATGGGTGGGTTCACAAGAGTGTAGACAAAGGCTCTCACCGGCGAAGGATGGCCCACGACTAGGTCTCCCCAATCAAGGGTTCGAGCAACCAAGTGAGCGCACCCTTTTTTATACACTAAGGTACGTGCCAATGAGCTATGGTGTGTGACAGACTGTCAAATGGATTTCCCGTTGTAGATTCCCCAGAGGGAATGTGGAGCAAGGCTTACTTAAATACCCAAGCCTCTTAGGCTCTTATCGCTTGGTGTCAGGAATAAACAATGAGTCCTCCAAATTAGTCCATCACAATGGGCTACAAGTAGATGGCTATCTAGGTGCCTTCACAGCTTTTCCTTCTAGAAAGGTAGTGAATGAAGGAAGACACCAAACCATTACCTAGCCTCAAAATGCCTTTGATTAAACCCTCACTTTATCCACTATAGACACGGTTAATTAAAACATAAATCCAAACATCACAAGACAATATTCCGGGGCCGATTCTCTATCCCCAGTGGAGTCGCCAGACTGCGGGAACACAGGATCTGGGCGACGCATGCTGTCCCGGGCTCGCGGCCCGGTCGGGAGTACGGAGTAGCCACGGTGGACTAAACCGGAGAATAAAGATTTAAGGCCGCACTCACTCATCGCAAGGGAAGACCTCAAACCATTGGGTTCAGAATGATCCCTTACTTATGTCACTTGTGATGGTATAATTTGGGCAATGAACTAACCAAGTCTACTCAATAATCATGCTCAATGGTACTTAGATCTAACATGCTTTCATCCAAATAACTCCACGCAATGTAACACAACGAGCATATTGAACCATTAAATCAACATGTATAAATCATTATCCAAACACACCATAAATTAATAACATGCATAAGGAACAACCTAAATATGTTTTAACAAATAAATAACAAACTAAAATAAACCATGCTTTAAATAATAAATAAACGGCCTAGAACTATGACATGCTCAAATACAAATTTGGATGAGACGAGATACATGCATCTTAAGTGGTACGTGGCGTTGTATCCCGAGTACAGACTGCAATACCGTCCATTCGGAATTGGCTACGGAATTTACGTGCGGGTTTCCATCCGATATACCACAAAAGGGAACACACATCCAGCTCATCCAACAATCACACCATGCCTCAAATGACTCTCATGCGATAATATTCAAATTAAATAAAATAAACAAAAGATAATGAATAAAAGGGTGCCGTCAGGTCTAACCTCTTTTGTCGTCTCAAGAAAGGGCGTTACACGTCCGTTGGAAAGGTGAATGATCTGCAACTCTTGTCGGTGAAGGTTTTAGGGTTGTTGTCTAGTCGGTGATTAAATGGGCTTTAGGGTTGTTGTTTAGTCGGTGATGTAGGGGACTGGTTCATTTGTTTTTGTCTTGTCGGCAGGCTGATGAGGGAGAAGGAAGAAAAGAGTGCTGTCTAGGTTTCTTTTTCTTGTGATTTGTGTGAGTTGTGTGTATATTATCTGTATGAGCTAGGGTTGAGAAGGTTGGCGAAGGGTTCTGTATATAGAGAAGGGCTAAGGCTTCACCTTGTCTCACAAGGAAGGGATTTTGGCATTAAAATGAGGATTTGATTTGGTGTTGAGCAAGGAAAGTCAAAGATTGAGGGGGGACAAATCTTGGCTAGAATAGGAAGTCAATATCTTTAATTTTTTATGATTGATTTTAATTAGGCATGACATCTTTTTAATTTAGTATGTGATTTGTTTAGTTAGGAAGTTAATATATTTGATTTATCTTAATTAGGTATGATTGTATTTTGTGTTTTATTTAATTGGTAAATGGTTTAAATATTTTATTTAATTCAATGTTTAATTTAATTAAAATTTAATTTAATTTCCCATGTGTTTTAAATATGTTTTATTAATTGGGATGTGTTTTATGGGCTTTGGTGGGTTAATTGGGCTTGGGTGTGAGGCTAGCAGCAAAACCAGAATTACCGACACCGTTCGAATGCCTCCTCGAACGCGGCACGAACGCCCGCAATCTGTTTGGCGTTCGAACGTATACATGAACGCAGCACGAACGAAAACAGTGAACCTTGTTTATTCTGAATTTCCCCTTCCGATATCCGTTTCCCGCGGCTTCCGTGACTCAAAAGGTAGTGCCTCCAAATAAGACTCATCATCGGGTTTCACATGCAAAAATACAATGCCTACAATAGGCTTTATCATGAAATACCTAAAGGCTTGGAACCTATTGCTAATGTATTCAAACAGGTAGGTTGGTTGGTTTCTGGACTCGTTTATCCATGACCAAAGGGCTTCTCTTGCCTGTTTAATCATTTGTGATACTGATTTTACAGCACATTACTGCTGAAGGTACCCACCTTTGTACAACGGGATGAAGATATTGCAACGAACCGGGTATAATGTTACAGTATTCTTCTCTTGATGTTATTGATGCACATTGTATTAATATG